>JAOTOK010026059.1:0-12204 GCA_025770025.1 Virgularia gustaviana
TAATAATTTTTTCCGGCAGCGCGTTGCGAGTTTTTTTTAAAATACACCAAAAATGGTTTATAACGGATAAACCATTATAATGCAATATAACGGATTTTGAGAAAGTTGATCTTCGCGTGCAAAACCGTTACCCGAAAAGTCGCGCTAAATGTTGGATCGTGAGGCATGCATTCAAAGTAATTTTGACAGATTATAGACATATCAAGTGGCCACTCGAGTGCGTTTTTTCGTTATAAGTCGAACAAAATGTTCACATTGCCCACCGTCGCGGGCAAATCCCTATTTAGGCCACGTGCAGTATGCATCAATAGTAGACCAAAACATGAACACTGCAATATTGACGTGCATTGGACGTCAAATATGAAACAGTTCAATTCAGCTGTTCGTAACGATGTACGTGTCTTACTTCCAAACTGTGATGTTTAAATACGGTCGCGATATTAAAAGATAATTTACCATGAACAATTGCCTTTAAAATGTCAGTCGTTCGCTGCCACCTGCAAAGCCATTATATGAAATATGTTATAACTGAATGGCTATGATTTGTTTTCAGAACAAGGAAATTTGAGTGGTGGTATGCATGAACTAAGATCGGTGCTGGAAATGATGCAATTATACACGCAAACAGAGACTTTGGTGCCAACGGTTCTTCTGGTATGCTATTGATATGCATGGTTTAGAATGTGAAACCAAATACAGTCATTATATAGGATACTATTCACGTCCACTTCGATGAATAATTGACAATTATTATATATCCAAAGTGTACAGAACCTCTGACTGTTTATTACACTCACTGGTTGTACTAGTCATGCGCGAAAGCAGAATGATGCGTTCCGCGTTTTAAATCTGTTAAACAAACGGCCTAGCGACATATTTCGACGGAAAAGTTCCGTAGTAGAACGTGAAACAACAAGACAAGGCATATCGCATTGGCTAGAAGACATAGCGCTGAGCTGCCAGGAATTTTGAACTTTTTCACTCCACGGCGAAAGGGCGGTGTTATTTTTGCAGAACGCAGAATGGTCATGCAGAATGCGAATTTTTTATTAATTTAGTATTTACAACTTATTTATTTAACTTATATTTATTATTTACTTATATAAAGTGTTATATTGTACTATTTTCTGTTAGGGTTAGCCGGGTGTTTGGAGTCTCAACTAGATATTGTAACATCCTATTTTGTCATGTATTTTCTATTCTGCATTCTGCAATCTGTATTGTGCAAATTAATTACCCCCGCCGACGGGCCGACGGCGAAACCCTAAACGACAGCAACTTGTATTTGAATATATAAAAAGACAATTATTGAATTTGGTTTTCGTATGATATCGAGAATTATCGAGGCCTCATCCTGCGGCTTCAGAGCCTAACACAAACCTTGGCCTTGAGAATCTCGATATCATACTCAACCTCATTCAATAATTGTTTAGTGTTTCGAGTTTCGACAGAAAACTAAATGACATCCGAGCGCCTAGGTTTATTTATAGATAAAATTGAATGAGTTAATAAATGTAGTATGTCATCAGCAGAAAAAAATATTAAGGTATAATTATGCTAAAACAATTATTTATCTCGGTGTGAGTGAATGGCGGCAAATAATATCTACATCGATGCTCCGCGTCTCAGTAAATATCCGCCACTATTCCCCTCCACTTCGATCAACAATTGTTACATATTCCGATGTAAGACCAGCATAACATATGATGAAGTCAAGTTGATTACAAGAAATGTTTTTCAAATAAATGCATTTTAGGAAACTGTGTCCAAGGAATTGCATTTCAAGAAAAATGACCAACAGGACGCGCAGGAATTCCTTCTTTACGTGCTAAACAGTTTAACGGTTTGTATACATGCATGATTGACAGTTTACAATGTTTGGACTTTTATACACGCACAAGGCTTCGCAAATGAAGCATTTTATGTAAGCGCTCGTGCTTTCACAGACTTGGGTGAGTGTCAATCTCATTAAATGGCACTTTTCTCCTCATCTTTAAAATTTAGAGCGCGAACTCCCAAGTTTCCCAGGAGTACAAGTGTCTGAGGTCATCACGTTTGACATGCGTACGTTGTAACAAGGTATAATTACCCAAGTCAATTGCAACTATGCATGCATGTGTCAGTGCGGAATATGTCGACTATCAAATCCGAATGTTCGACGACTAAAAGTGGTGCTGGTTAATTACCTTTTACAGGAAACTCAGATGCCCTCCGTAAACGACAGCATTATCCAACTTGACATCGCAGACAAAGGAATGTTGCCAATCAGTTTCATGGATTGCTGGAATGAGACATTCAAAGAGGAAATACTAACAGTGAATGATGGCATGTTAGTGATCAATGCGTTTTAAGAAAATTCCGATATGTATATACGTTCATCACATACTTGTGCTATTATCAGGGCGATATGAGCGGTTACATAAATGTGACATGTCAATGATATCATGTTTTGTCACCCCCTTTTTGTTTATGTACCGCTCGAAAATTTCAAAATGGCGACCGAATATTTCTGAAGTGGACTTGTGAAATGGCAGTTTTTTTCGTACGAAATCAGATAGTTTACGAAAACCAACATGCTGAATATTGTCTGTGGATGTTTGTACATAATGGCGACCTTATGGAACTACAGGATCAGGGAGATTTGACATGGATTTGACGTGAACATGCCGAACTTTTGCGGCGTATGAAGAGCTGAAAATGTCAAATAACAAGTATGTAATAAACAGGTTATCATATGAGGAGCTCGGCGATATCACTTTTATCGCATTCGGGACGATATTATTGTCCCTCATGCGATAAAAGTGATATCGCCTAACTCCTCATATGATAACCTCTACCAATGGAAAAATCGTGGTGTTCAGTCCGATGTCGCGGTTTTGTCACAATGAACACAATTTTATACCACAAAAATAAATACGTATTAACAAATGCACATGTGTTTTTTATATAAACACATTCCTGCATAATAGTATCACTTGTACCAATACTCACACAAATGCCATCGATATTAGACGGAAAGGATCGTGTTTTATGCGAGTCACATAACCCCTTCTCGTGTTAGCAATGCTGCATAAAATATATTGTTGGTAAAATATTATTTTAAAATTGTTCAATCAACCCTTTACGCATTACTGTAGGAGGCATTGTGACGATTGTGCGGAGATAACGCCACACCGCTTAAAGCAAGATCTGGTGGATATTCCAAATTGTCTACTGACATCTTTCAAACGATTTGCACGCACGCAGCAAGGGATCACCAAAAAAGAAAAAGAAATTTCTCTGTCCAGGTGAGGTGACCTGGAAACATAGTTGCTATAGCAACACGTTGCTTGTATGCATATGTTAGTAAACATCATTATATGTATAACTAATGTGAAATTTTATCACTGCAGGAACATTACAATCAACGATGAAGAATTTACATTAAATGCGATCATTGTAAGTTGGTGGGGTTGCAATGTAGATGTAGATAAGGGTTTTATTTCATTTACAATAATGCAAAAACGTATCAAATATGCATTTGCTCTGAAGTTCAAAAAACTACCGACGATGTGATGGGAAATATTTTGATTTTTTTGGCATGTACGCCAAAATATTCCACAGTCCGCTGCCAAATTCTTAGCACTGATTGAATGTTTGGTTACATTGCATGACATGCATTCAACTCTAATGGATTCCAACACAGTTACGTTTTAGCTTTTTCTGATGAACAGTTTAAAATTAGTCTTAAAATAAATATTAATATACTTACCATTTTTATATCTTATGTATCTATATATATAGATTCACCACGGGACACTGAGCTATGGGCATTGTAAGTACTTAAGCAATAGATAACATTCTCGTGTTTATATACACGTATAGAAACACGCGTGAAAATTTGGGAAAACGATAAATAATAAGTTGGACTCCAATCAGTGAAAGATTCCGGCAATTCCAAAACCAAGAAAATTTTGGAACGAATTAAGTTTATATTTAATTTAAATGCCAAAAATATAGTGATTTTAATAATCACGAGTATGATTTTGGAATTTTATATTAAGCCACTCGGGGATCATGGCGGCGCCCATGTTATCGTCCCAGTCTCTTTATAGAGTTCACTGCTGCGAACCGAGTCAAATGCCCGACGGGGCGAGCTCACGTGTGCGTCAAATCCCCGCCTATACGGGATTAGCCCGCGATCAAGTCCCGGGGGTCTACCCGGGAGGGGGATGATCGCGGTTGGAATTGACTGATACATTATACAAGTACAAATAGTTAAACGCCACGGGAAAATTGCGTGGCTGTGGCACTCAGGATGCATATGCGCTTGCGCTTAAGCGTTAAGCTCCGATCTCGTCCGATTATTTCAGACATTTGTGTTACAAGTTACGAGCAAGGCTGCCCTCTGTAACAAGGCGCTTCCGCTCTAAAGAGCGGGGCGCAAAAACTTTACCCTTTTTGATATAAGAAGGGTTATGTTTTCCAAGTTTGAGAAATGTACTCGTAAGAAGAAAAATAATATGAAATCTTGTTTTACCAAGGTGAAAAAAGAGATGCAATATACAATTGGAGGAAAATCTGACTTTCAGCATTCCACATTTTCTTGGTTTTGCAATTGCCGAAATCTTTCACTGATTGAATCCATATATATAAATAGAGGATATTACACGGCGGCGCGAAGATATGAATTTTATATATATTACATTGCAAACTAGTGATCTGAGTTATAGATTCGGTGATAACTGATGTAATTTACATTAATCAGACACGGCGATAAAGCTTACAAATGACAAAATGGTCACATTTAATGATGCTGAAGTTAGAGAAGAATTTCGACAGATCGCTGACACACCAGCGATAATAAAGGTATGTGACATGGATTTTTAATAAAAACCCGTTATGTAAATATGATGAACATGTTTTTTCGCCTGTTTATTTTATTGCCAGTTATTCATAATCCAAATGTTTATTTCAACAAATACATAGCATTTGTCTAGGAATGACCAAGAAGCTAGCGTGCAAATAATGCTCTGAACATGCGCATTCGGTGAAAACGTTCCCAAAAATAATACTGTGAGCATGCACATTGCCTTTAATCATTGTAAACAATGGCGCCTCGCGGCTTCCCTGAACTGCGTGAAGATGACGTCAGCCGACTTTTTTATATGCTAATTTGCTCCTCCCAAATACGAAAAAATGAGTGACATGCAGGCTAACAAGGGCTAACCTGCTGACAGCGTTAATAAAATTAGTATTTTATCTGTCTATGCTCAGCTAAATGCACACAGTACAATTTAGATTGCAAGTTAACTTTTTTATCACAACAAGTACTTGTTTAAAGTTTAAACTTCTCATGAAAAACGTTTTTGTTAAACATCTCGTCTCATCGTTTATTAATAAACGTTTGTGTTACACATCACGATTGCCAGTTGAATTGATAGTTGTTAATTTGCAGAGGATTTGCCTGGACATGTGTTTGGTGTTTACTTGTGGCAAACAAGCTGTACTTCTTGACAAAAATGTAAGCGATGAAGTACTTATGAAGTTCGCTTATGAAGTTCGTCAATATGCAAGTGTTACAAAACGCCATTTTGTAACACTTGACTTGCGTACTAACGAACTTCATAACCGAACTTGATGATGTAAGATGACATCGAAACGTCGTTCTTTCATAAATACCTTATCGCATATATTTCTGTCAAGATGTATAACAAACACGTTTTTCATGAGAAGTTTAAACAAGTACTTGTTCAGTTGTGATAAAAATGTTAACTTGCAATCTAAATTGCATTGTACTGTGTGCATTTAGCTGAGCATAGACAGACTTCATTCTTGTAACAATGTGTTTTGATGATCGTAAGTAATCATAAATTCGGCTCACGGTTGGCTGCAGTATGTCGAATAATTCCGTTGGGCTCAGTTCTGGCTGTTTTCCATTCAGTTTGCTTTGCGGACGCGGGGACATATGAATGATATATTGAATAATCCGAAAAGGAAAACGAGTAACTACAGAATCACCCCCGAGCTCGATTGCGTAAACAATATGAAAACAAAAAAAAGATGTTTCTGTGAATCGAAGTCTTTACAACGCCTTATACACTCAAGTTAATTAAGACTAGCCGATCCTATAATTAAAACAGGGAATGAAGACATTTAATTCGATATTTTTTATTAGTTTGACCAGTTTTGTCCTTATTAATCATGATGCATGGCGGGGTATTCTGTAGTACCAACAGTGGCCGCAGAACCAGGGGGCAGTGGGGCACAGTGCCCCCCCACTTTTGGCTGGATAAGATGTGCCTCTTATGTATATAATGTGCCCTTAAAAGAGCGAATTAAAAAAAATATAGTGCCCTTTTTTGCCAGTGCTCCTCCACTTTCGAGGTGCTTCCGCGGCCTCTGAGTACCAAAGAGTCAAGTAAAACGTGATAGAATACAATACTATAAAATAATATAATGTAATGTCAAACACATAGATCGGGGCCTACATTTTGTGCTGGAAAAGAAAGGCAGCAGATGTTGAGATTATCGAACCTGAAAGTGAAGAGGTAATTGAAAGAGATTAAATATTTATTTGTAACGTTCATGAAACGTGTAATAATCGGATTATGCCTTAATAATTAAAGTCTATATAGTCTAAAAATTCCGCTGCTGAACCTATGAGCATAGCCGTATATATGAGCAACATATCGCGCATGAGGGATATTATTTATCGCACGCTACAGTAGCTACACAACCACATAAAACACGGACAGTTTCTCGTGTCTTTATAGCCACGTTCAACAGAATAAATAAACCTCCAAATACTAAATACTGAATCTATCACTCGTTCTTGCTACTCTTTTCGATTTAAAAGGAGAAACATACCTTGAAATTAATATGGCCTCAACAAATTTAGCAATTTTTCTCGAGTTAAGTATCAATCATTTGATATCGTCGTTTCCTCTCCTATTTTCCAAATATCTGGCTCCAAGACACACCTGGATGGATTAATGTTCAATTCCAATCGTTGAAAAGCTTTTTAAGTGCATTTTCTTCGTTTTTGGCTTGAAATATTATCAACACAACTGCTTCGCTGTTGTCGGGCATCGAGTTGCGGACCTGGTAAAAATAATAGACATTTATTTAAGGATGAAGGAACCAATATTAAATATGTAAAATAGCTTCCTAGTTCCGTTATATGTATATGATTTCGATCCAAGCTATAGTGTATCAAAATCACAGTTCAATACAAATCGGTCTCTCGAAATGCTAGGTGTAGAGTTATAAACCTCGTAGACAACAACGTAATTAAATAATGACTTCTATAATATCATGAATATTCCAGATACACATAATTATACATAGATGTCAGATAATATTTGTTGAAGGGATCTCTTCCTTTACTGGGATGTGTTCGATTGTACTCTAGCTTTTATCAGTTTACCATATCCAGGTACCTGTCGGTAACAGCTATCGTAACAGTTATGTTTATCTTATCTATAGGTTGATCGTGAACCAACGGAAACAGAAGTCGAGATAGCAACTTCCGCCGTAAGTGCTATTATTAACATTTTTGTATGCGGCGTGCAGTTATTTGGTTTCATTTAAACAATTTTATTTTTTAAATGTGACAACCACAAATTATGGGTTATCTGAATTTTTTAATAGATAAGAGAAAACCGTGCCTACTTCGAGAGCTTCATTGCCATGACTGAGGAAAAAAAGTAAGCGTTATTTTACACAGTACTGATACGGCGTATCTAAGAGGTCGTTTACATGATCATGGTAATTAGGCTAAATCTAACAAGGCGTGAGTTGCTGTTCATTTTCCAGACCAAGTCTAAGCCATGAGCTTGCTTACTTCTAGCCTTTTTACAACGCATATACCCCCGCCCCCCGCTTTTTTGCAGCCAGAAGAAACGAACGTGATATTCTCAACTGTGTCGTAGCATACCTTAAACAACCTGTTTGGGTTAGCTTGGATATCGTGCAGTCTTTCTTGACAAACAACAGAGTTCAAACTACTAATATACCATGTTTTCTTGTAGCAAAACAAGTGATTATTAGTATCACGTACAGTAAAACTCCAAAACAGCAGGGCGTGCGCGCAGTCAAGAAAATGGCAAATTGTTATTGCTTTATTAATAGGTTAGTTGTGTTAGAGGTTTGTGTAATGCATTATAAGATAGTCCTTTACAAGTAAAGGTTGTTGGTGACTGTTAAACTTCCATTTTTGTGCCTTCTGCGCTTTGAAAGTTCTTTACTAAAATCTCGCTTAAAATGCGAGAATGTCTTAGGAAATCGAAAAAGCATGTTCCGCGGGTTTCTACATGATTGACTTTAATTAGAACCCCCCCCCACACACACACACAATCCAATTGAAAAACATGCTCCGTGGCGCTGCGCTCATGATGGTTTTTCTAAATTTCAAACAAATACAAATGGTGCTTGCTTAACTTAAAGTTACATACTGTACGTTTTAGGGAGAAGATAGAAGAATGGGACTGGATAAAACAGTCGCATTTTGACTTCCTAAGGAAATTTGGCAGGGATAGTGTCCGACCGATGTTTGCATTCGAAAACATGCCTCAGTTCAGTAGCGTAAGTACTGAGTGCATCTGTTATAAGTAGCTTGAATTTGACTAGTAATCATTATTCATTACATATAAAAATATGGTTTATTTGGGTTTGGAGTGACTAATATTATTATGTAAAGCAGATGTATAGGCAATGCAACACAGGAAGACTGTTTTAATGTAACTTACAGCGCAGGACTAGCTGTCCCAAACTTACTGGTGCAACAATTCCTTATCTAAAGACTAAAAGTAAAAGTGTTGCGTTACGATTAGGGTGCTTAACCTTATTCGTCCGGAATAACCTTAACCATAGGTAGTTGACACTTGAAACTTTGTAAAATCGCAGACTTTTTGTTTCGCAATCTTGTTTATACGTTTTCGCGGAAAATTTACGTCAGATTAGTATGACACTAAAATTTAAAATTGTGATTCATTCCACCTACTAGTAAAATATATATCTGTCATGAGCTGTGGACATTAATTTGGATCGTAACAAAAATGCGCAAGGCAAGACGGTGGTCACGTTTTTTAACATTTCTCTACACGTTGGACTTTCTTTGCAATAAGACACAATATGCACTATCGCTGGGTTTCGTCAGCTGGGGGTCGAGGTCTTTTGTCAAGCGTGATAGACTAAGCGTGAAAGACTGTTTCTGCAAGGTTTATATCGTTTTGTATTGTCGGAGAAGTATTTTACATGACTATTTTTCACATTATTTTACTTACAGAGCAATGTTTTAGTAGATTTCATTTTTATGTTTGGACCCAGCTCAGTCAACTTATGCTAATATATCACGTGA
Organism: Virgularia gustaviana; assembly: GCA_025770025.1. Taxonomy (NCBI): domain Eukaryota; kingdom Metazoa; phylum Cnidaria; class Anthozoa; order Scleralcyonacea; family Virgulariidae; genus Virgularia; species Virgularia gustaviana. The sequence continues at coordinate 9,341 of JAOTOK010026059.1, forward strand.
TTGAAACCCAGCAGTTATTAATGTATGTTTTGAAACTTAGCTTTTTGATGTGGTCCTTAATGAACTGCTGGCCATGTTTCAAACAAAAACAAGAAAGAAACAACGGTATGGATTTCATAATTTCATAAAGTTATGCTATAATTGCATGACCATATGAATAAAATATTGCATAAAATAAAATAGTATCCAAATACCAGTCCTCTTGTAGATAAGGGTGTCTATCCTATGATTTATAAACAATCATAACCAATGGTTCTCCTCATTTGTTTACGTTTTGGCGACAAATAAGAACCAAACCTCTTCTTTTCGTTTTTCCGTAAGCAACATGGAATAATATAGTTCAGACGAAAATGTGGTAAACTGTCAACGTGTGTGAAATGTTGAGTGACGTTTCGAGCGAAACGTTATCTACATTTAGCACACGTTTGACAGTTTACCACATTTTCGTCTGGATTGTTGTATTCGCTCTACCTACGCAGCACCCAAGTTTTTTTTGAAATAAAGATGCTGGTATGTAGCTAGTATAGAATTTTCTAGCTAACAAAAATTAACATAAGTAGTATGCACATGAAGCCGAGTAAAATTAGAGTTCAATTGTTTTTAAACATCATTAAACTCTTATAATTTAATGGTGGGTTACAGTCCCTTCTGCACCATGTCTCAAAAAAAGCGTAAACACAAGTAGACTACCCTTCAGTTTTATTGTTTGTACTCATCCAAAAAACACTTTTTACAATAAGGACTGATATTTGAATGATTTTGCTGTTGATATTAACTGCTCTAAATCCTATATGAGTTTGGTACTGTATTTACAACTGGGAAAAGCCGCAAAACTAAGTGGAGTCCCCATTTGTTTTGATACATGCACGCAGAAGGGACTGTAACCAGGGTTAGGGTTAGGGTTAGGGTTAGGGTTAGGGTTAGGGTTAGGGTTAGCGTTTACTTTTACAGTGGCTCATATCAAAAGTAAAACTAAACCTTAAGCGCGCCGCGGCCGCACTCTCCCCTTGTGATAGATAACTTCTAGTATTAGAGTTGTTTGCACCAAGAGAGAAAAACAGCATTGAACAACAAAATATTTTCTTTTTACTAGGGACATGTTCGACGTGCCGTATGAAGTCCATTACGACTTTGAACTTTGGCCGAAAGCAACCGGCAATGATAAGTAAGTCAGCTCGCTATAATTTAGAACGGCTATTTTAAAGGGTCTCCCGGATCATACATACAAAATTATGTGTAACATTGATCTCTTATGATCTCTTTTCATTTCTTCGATTCTTTGTTCCATATTAATAAGGGCCTAATAACACCACATTTTCCACTTTCCTTAATGCCGGTGTTTGTATTATAGTTCCGATACTGAGAATTAAAAGAAAATATCTTGTTTTTCACAAGATGTTATTCGCAATAATTCTTCTATCTTCGCTATTTCACCGAATTGTCTGCTAGTAACAGAGTTCCAATATTTATTTTACCTTACTATTGTAGTTTGTTCTTAATGACTGATTCGAGTTTAAAAATATTTACTTTGTTGTACGTCCATCGATTCGTAAAGCAATTGAGAGCTGTTTCGTTATTTTAATATATTTAGCCTTCTAAATTCAGCTTGTAAATTTCGCACATTCCAGATTGAAAACAATTCAAAATTAACTTTGTTTCCGCAGGTGATTAGCCAGCGAGAAATCTCCAGGTCAAAATTTCGATGATCTGATCTGTTTTAGAGCTGTGTCTATTTCTGTCCATGTCGCCATAGCAGAACCCATCCTCTTCCTACACTGTACTTCGGAATTATAGTTGCTCTTCTGGTAATTAGTCCATGATTGTGAGTTTTATGTATGATGGGCAACAGAACGTTTCACAAGTGCATGCCTTCCAATGAGCTTATGGCCCGGGGCTCTTATTCCGCGATATGCTACAACTTTTTTAGAGAGCAAAGGAACAACTATCTTGATTTTCAGTTATCATAGAATATTTTTAAATTATTTTCGGGAACAAGATAACTTCTAAATGTACTTCTACGGTTTACACCTTCTATATGAAGTTTCCGTTAATAAACTAATTTTCCATGGTTGACATGACGATTGAATCATGGTCAAATTTTTGCGGTAGTTGTTCACCTATATTTTAAATTAAATATTTGACTGTCAATTTTATTTCAGGAACAAATATCTTTTTGATGTACTGTTACCAGAAGCCTTGATCATTGTGTTGATGAAAGTGACGAACATCGACAGGAAAGAGGCGCTGGGAATACTTGTGAAAGCTTTTATTTACTGATTGGGTCCAGGAACAAATCATTGATAATTTACTCAATTGTTGTGATATTTCACATTTTTTTACTTAATACGAAGAATATTTAAATGTACACATAAGGAAGAAGTACAAGGATACCAAAATAGGGCAGCAAAAGTTGTACTGACGCAAGGTTTTAGGTTTGAAAATCATAAATTTTACGATTTTACTTTGAAAAGAGTATTTTCATCGAAAGTATATCCTAACTCAATTAAGATGGGAAAATATAAAAGAAAGTAGAAGGACCATTTAAGTCCTATGTTGCAAGAAAGAAAGATATCTGTAAAGACGTTTTATAAGTTGCATTTAATTTTTTACTCCGTCGTTAACCACTCGAAATCCACCAAGGCGATTATGAGCAAGTTGGAATTTTGTTTGTTTGGTACATTACATAAACCAGCGTACGTTACATAATACGGGGGCCTGTTGCCTAGCTATACAGGCACACACGAGCGTATGTTACATATACGGGCGCATGTTACCATTACGGGCACGCATACGAGCGTATGTTACATATACGGGCGCATGTTACCATTACGGGCACGCATACGAGCGTATGTTACATATACGGG
>JAOTOK010026081.1:2660-34141 GCA_025770025.1 Virgularia gustaviana
GAAATTGCAAAGCTTCCATGTTTAGTAGAAAATGATAATAATTCTGTCATACCTAATGATGTACCCAACTCCAAAATCCTCTTTGTTGCTTCACCAGCTTCTTCCTGGCTTTGACATAGCAGCTCAATTTCTCCAAGCTGATAGCCAAAGTCTGTCTTATCAAGGTCGATAGTGAAACCTCCTTGTAATGTATACTTCTCTCGATATGTAACAAATTTCGCAATTAACCCCAATTCCAAAACACGAATGGCTTCAACAACTTTCTTCAAGCCTTTCAACTTGTTCTCCCCAATGTCTGGGTGCAGTGAAAGATGTTTGACTATCTCCTGTTCATTGGCAATCTCTTTAAACTTATCTATTCTCACATCCTGTTCTCCTTTACTACAAAATGGTACCTTTAGTTCCCACTGTTTATGACCTTCTCTCTCACGATATCTCAACCAATAATCGTTTAATGTCAACAAATGCTGACTATTGTCATAATACGTATCTGTAAAACAAACCTTCTTTAGATATTTCCCTCCATGTTCACGTAAACGTTTCTCAAATCCTTCTAGCAATTTAAACTTTTTCTCAATTTCAAACATTGCTGCACCATGTTCACTACGAGTTGTTTGTTCACACGTGGCTATTTACGGTTAGGCCTACACCAAGTATCACGTAGTTTGCGCATAAAGCGTGGAAAATTGCTATGGCAACACGAATATTAAAATATAATTATAATAATTCAAAAAATTAATAGTTAATTAATTAAAATTATTTGGCAATTAATTAATAAGTAAATCATGGAATAATGTAATATACAACTAATTAACTGGCTAATTTTTAGTTGATCAAGGAATCAACAAGTTATCCAGTTGATCCAGTGACAATTAATTATTCAATTAATTATTTTTACTTGATCAATGGCCAATTGAGCATTGATTAAAAAATCAACTGCTACAATTATAAGCAATCAGTGGCTAGTTGATGGCATTAAATGATCGATTAATTGATTGATTAATTGATCGGTCAACTGCTTGATTGGCTGGTCGATTTATAAACCCATTGACAATAGATTTATTATAAAGAAATAAAGAGCAACCGATAACGTGAAATATCATGTACAATCATTAAGTATCAAAAATGTACATAAACTATAGACTTCTAAGTACATACACTAGTAACAGTTTACTGCAACAAAAACGACGGAAGTTTTCAAAACAATGCATTTTGTCTCACTATCATTTATTTTATCCACTTTACATTCTTCCGTTGTCGAGCTTGACTTAACAACTACTTCAAAGGACCGCATTTGACGCGGTCATTACGCAATGAAGTATATTTTATGAACCAAAATTAAGAAAATTCACGGGGGATAAACTGACATTACCACGACGTTGTATTCAACTTATTTATCGTTCTTATCTTGATCATTTCAAATGAAATTTTAATATCATTAATATTATGGTACAAGTAAACAATATATAATCCATGTTCCTGGCAGAACAAACAACGAAGTAATCAAATTCGTTTTTCTGCTTAGCGTTATATTCAAACAATGATAATGTTGAGGGCTTTGAAAACAACAGTGGAAACAAATCATGTAGGAATGGGAGAGAGTGGGTGTCTTTGTGCCTGGAAAAATTCACTGAATGCTTGGTATTCACATTATGACTTTTAATCGCGGCCATGTGGAGCGGGAAAGCTTAGAAGAAGTACATTTAATAGGAAAAGTAAATTCAAGTCAGTATGCTACGAACGTCGAAATTCGTTGTAGTGAAGTAACAAAATTTGATTCTCTTGTGGTTAACACACGTCGCGAATCTTTCAGTGAAAATGGTTCAGTAACGAACCAAGGGTATTCGAGGACAAAGAAAACACGGAATGTGCAAAATTTTGTTTTTGAGAAATCGCTAACGTCTCCGGCTATCCTCCTCCAAAGTAAGGCGAAAAAAGGTGATGGACTAACAAGACAGGACCGAGTTGAAGATAAAATGACGAGAGAAAAGAGAGAAAAGATAAGAAGTGGATGGAAAATGAAAGATCGTCACGTATCATTTGATGAATGTGTTCATGTTGTCACGAAATGCGCAGTTATAGAAATGCCACTCAAAAATTCCACTTTATTTACTGCACCTGACAGTTCGCCATCAAATGGAAATTGTAATCTATGTGATACGAACGAAGAGGGGAGAGGATTGTCGGCGAGAAAGGTAACATTTGGTTGGGAGGAAATGATTAAGTCAGCCATACTTGAGCAAGATTTGTCTGAAGTGCAGCGCATATGTAAACAACGCGAAGCTTGCTTCAACAAAAAACTGTCAAATGGATTAACATTACTGCATCTAGCAAGTATTCAAGGTTGCTTTCGCGTCGTTCAGTATATACTAAAACACTGTTGCCAGGTGGACGACAAAGACGAGAACGGTTGGACGGCGTTGCATTACGCTGCTCTACACAGCAACGTGCCATGCGCATTAGCGTTGCTAAGGGCCGGTGCTGACAGTCATGTAAGGACGGGTGATTCAGGTAGAAATGTGATCGAGTTAGCGAGCGCAGATGAAATGATTCTTCTATTAGGCAGAATGATGCATTGTGGTAACAACGGCGGCAGCGAGTTATGTAAACAGAAGATCAATGATCATAAAGAAACATATGTGTAATTGAAATATTTTTGAAATACATCAAAATTAATTATATCAATTTAAATACACATAAAAAATGATCGACCGAGGGATGGTTTGAGAATATACAAGGAAATGTACTTCACTACATCTCCTACAATTTGTCGAATCTTTTTCTGTTTGACAACTGGATTGAAAATATTCGCATTGGTTCAGTACTCCTAGTAAAGCTTAAAATCTCCCGCACACTGGAGTATTATACGTGCTTAGATTATTGTCATTTTGGAATATAGAAGTACCACAGTTAAAACCACTCTTAAGCAGTTATTGATACCTACTCTAAGTGGTTAAACAAAAATAAACATACTGTATGGTTATAATTCGATTTCATAGCCCGAAATGGCAACCAATGAAGCGACTAAGGTCGAGCGCATGTAGCATAATGCGGCGCGTGATATCTGTGACGACTACAACACGCAAGAACTGTAACTTTAACGAATTTAACGAATGAGATTCTCATATATAATTGATTTTAACATTCTTTAAACACAGATGTCGATAAATATGGATTTCCGCGCTAAAATACAACTTTAAAACAATGTTAAAAGAGTAAAATATCGGTACTTGTTAATAGGGTTGAAAACGTCTTGAGAGAGGAGTTGAATTTTGGGATGAACGTCTGTCGTTTTGATAACGATTGTTAGATGTGTTGCCCTAGAAAATAAAACAAGCCTATTGAGATTACGATAAAGGAGGTGAAGTTTTTTTAATAAGGGAACACATTCCCCACCACCATCACCAATTCACTATAACCGATTCACTGTATCAGCATCACGATCACCACACTATCATCACCATCTTCCAATACCAACATTACCATCACCTTTACAATCGCCATCGTCACCATCCATCACCACCAGGAACCAACAACAACACCATCGTCACCACCACTATCTACATCCTGCTCTTCACGAATACCCTATCCTCCACCACTAAAACACCCAACACCACGATCTTCACCACCATCATCGACCACTGCCATCACCATCATCACCACTATCAACATCCTCATCTTTACTACTATACCTTGTCCTCCACCACTATCACCACCATGTCTTCCCCATCACCACCAACTAGTTGTATACATACCTCAGATGACCTCCTATCTCTTGGATCACTGTATGGTTGTCTTTGGTAGTCTCGATGAGACCCTGGATGTCCCCGATTGTCACGAGGATTACTAGAGTATCCCTGATAATCACGTAAACTACCAGGACGTCTTTGTGCTTCATTTGAAAATCCTTGTTGATAGTCACGTGCGTTTCCTGAGTGACGTCGTTGCTGGTCACGTTGATAGTCCCGTTGGTAGGGGCTGTACCCCCCGGGACTGCTGCCGAACGCTGATGGGTGGGGTCTTGGCCAAGGACCTGGCGTCGAAAACCGCTGGTTGCCATAAGCGTTGACAGCTGCAGGCGGCGGGTAAGAGTTTCGGCGAGGGTCGCGCTGGTTGTCGGGCTCCCAACGTGAGCCACTACCACCAGCCTTCATGTGGAATCTAAAATGACAAGAAAATTTCTGCTGACTTCTTGCCTCGCCTGCACGCCTAACAAGGAACATCTTTTCCCAAAAATTCCTAACCGGATGAGGCCAAATAAATACACTATCACAGAGCCAGCCGGTTGCATGCAGCCAGCAAACGAGAAATCTCGCTTCGTATTTACAAACTAAAACTGGTTCTTCCAAGCGTATAACCAGGAGAGGCTTGTATTTCTAGTATTTCTGGTATACATACCCTAACATCCTCCTCGAAGCCATGTCCAAAGAAGCTCGCGGTGTGTTGGAACTAAAACCGATTTGCGGTCGATAAGGTTTGCGATCATCCCAGTTTTCTGGTTTTAGAACTCTTGCTGGCATACTGAATAAAGAAACACGTTTCCAGGAAACTATATACAATACGACAAAGGCTATCTTAAAATCAGGGGGCGGGCACGTCAAGCTAGCGTCGAACTAACCAATTTTGTTGCTATAACCGGCCCAGGAGTTGCCTGCGGATGAGGAGAGGCTAACTTACCTGACATTTGGCAATAAACGTGCTTTGAAAACGAAATCTTCGCCGTACACAACATCTTGAAACTTTATGCTGAAACAACAAACAAAAGAATCAAACATATTCTAATCCAATATTTGTCTAAAAGAGCATTCTTCATCCATGTTAATGAAAATAATAGTTAATTTGTGACTCGATATAGTGTACTTACCCTATGACAAGATTATGTGCAATATCCCTTAACTGAGGCACAGGAGAAGGTACTGGCCTGCAAGAAATGTTGAGCTCATTCTTAACATTGATTTTTTAAGTCACTTGTGGTTTCATTCCTTTGCCAGCGCCTCAAAACTTAAAGCCAACGACAATTTTCACTCCTTCCTGTCTGCTACTACATTGATGTGTAGTTTAGCAAACATTATGGGACCGGACAATTTGTAAAAAATATGCCCTAATATCGTTAACATTATACATATGATAGGAATTGTCGTAAACTTTCTGTACTTACTTTGAAGGTAAGATGGCTTGGTCATCTACCATAACTTTACCACACATTCCCTGCGTCAAGTCCGTGACAACCTCGACGGCCTTAGAAAATCATGAAAATCGTCAAACAAGTCTTCAAGTCTCATAGTGTAATGTATTCAACCATTAATTAGGAAAAACAAGATGTGTGCTGTTATAGAAGTACGTTGTATTTAGTTGGATAAGCACGAGAAAAGCGTTTAAAACAGGAAGAAAACTAAGGAGCTACACACACTTCTCAATTGTTCCTCCAACATCCCAAGTACATTCCAACTGCATACTTAAAACACGCGACGAGTTGTGATATAAGACCGTGCATTATTGAGTTATAATGCACGCTAATTAGCCAATCAAATATCGTGTTGGTCTCCACTCATATTATAATTACAGTTTCTATATCTACTTTGTTACTTATACCGGTAACTTACATCAGCATTTCCAGCATCTTCGTAAAGTCCTTTAAAGAAGTCAAATGCTGGATGTTTGGAACTAACAAACAGTCTGTCTTTACCACGGCTGTTTCGTCGTTCTGAAAGCAAAACAATTATAACTACACTTAACCACATGTAGATATCGTCGTTTAAAAAACTTTGGCGGGTTGTATCGCATGAAAAGATGTCAACATAAGTTATAAAGAATTTAGTCGTACTTTCTTCTTCTGTTAAGTCAGGGTAAACTTCAGCTAGACAAGCCAATAGTCTTTTTTCATCCACAAATGGTAAGAGGGCTACACCTGACAAAAACAAGAAAACACTCATGTATATATGTATGTATTTGCAATCGTGTGTAGTAAAACATTGACGTCTTTTTAAAATCAATCAAAAACGTCAGTACGTCGTACCTTGCCAAGCGTATTTCTTGCCGTTCAAATCAATCTCAAAGTCAACTGGATAAAAATCAATTATCGGAGATTCCTTGAATACGAAACAAAAGCAGATACGTATTAGCTATCTCATCTATGGCTGCATGTGCTCGCTATTTGCTGTTACATCAATTCAAAGTACATTTACTCAATGAAAAACTATCCAAAATAAATTGTTATATTATAGGAGTTAGCTTACCGGGTTCGACATGAGTTCTCTCCATGTTGGAGGCAAAAAGTTCCCACTTGCAGCTGGGAACACGCTCATAAGTTGTTCCAGTGGTTTGAACTAAAAACAGTTTAATGTTTTATGCAAAGACTAGTAGACGTCAGGTAGATCTGTTCAAAACATCTCAGGATATGGCTAGCGATGCCATGCTTGTATAATTGGGCATGTTATTTCGGGTATTATTTTTAAAGTTTTGCCTCAGTGGTTAAAACACATACCGGCTGAGTGCCTTTCTCAAAATTGTAAGTATTCTGATCGATGTCTTTGAAATCAGAAGCAAATGGTGCGTAGTGGTAGGGGAAGTACCATTTCCAAGAACAACAACCCTGGAAATCAACATAGAAGACACGGTAGACAATCGTAACTTTTTCGTAATTTTTCTGATAATTAAATAATTAAATAAAACAATGAAAGCGCAATAAAATAGCTCTAAATACCTGATAGTAATAACGAAGGACCCAACATAAACCTTCAACATAAGCACTGGCCTGGAAGAAACAGAATTCATAGCCAAACACTTATATAGGAAGCCCGTCAGCCTACAGCTTCATAACACCAACGTAAAGCAAATGCCAAATACTAGTCTATCTTCTGAAATGAAACTTTCTGAAAACTATACACTCCTAAATTATCGTTTTCCCGCGACGTCATGGCAGCCATACTGTATTTGTGGTCCACTTCAAAGTTCCGGCAGTCATATTCGTGTCCCGATCGCTCAATAGAGCAGAAATCTTTGGTCTTATCACTAACATTTGCTTTGATAGCAGGCAGATGATAATAACTTTGTTCCCTATCCCTATTTGAACGATTCGAACAGCCAAAAACAGCGCAAAAATTTACCATTATGTTTGCGCGAAGACTTTCCTAAATTGGTAGATTTTATGTAAAAAGAAGACTTACAACATTGTGTCTGAAATCGTCGTAACATTCGTCATCTTTTGAAACGCCAAACTTCTCAAGATAATATCTTCCTCGCCAACCTTCTTCCCATAATCTGGAGGGTGAATACAAAAATAACAAACAAGGAACGTCTTTTAACAAACAAAACAAGCTGTGGTGCAACATGGGCAAATCTGATCAGAATCGTTAAAAATAGGTGAGCGAAGCGTACATTCCGCCATCTTGTTTTCAGTTTTGAATTGAATCGAAACTCTTTGCTCGTATAAATGATTATAATATTGGATATTATGTAAAATTCCTGCAATGTTTCTGTTGCAGGAACAACGCTTTTTATGCTCATGAGAGCAGAGAGCACTAAAAACTAATAATATTTACATTACGTCATGTTAATTACCTGACATTGTCTTGAGGTCCCTCATCTTCCTCTTTTGGTTTATTAGCTGCAGGTGACGGGGTCTGGAAGGACACAAAATATTAAACATGAATCGAAAAGCAAAACCTGAACTCTTTATAACAACTAACCTCTCCGTTAGGTTTATCCTTGGGCGATTCTTCAACAAGCATGGATCTCAGGTTTGCGGCTGCATTCTAAATCCAAAATTTAAGTTTACACATGGTGTCAACTAGAATCCTGAGTCTTCACTCTGTGAATTGCACACTTACAAAGTTTGCTTGGTTATTTGTTGACTGCATTCTCATTTTGTATGCTTCTTGTCTTGGAGACACAATAGCAGCTGGGTTGTTGGTGATTGGCTGGGGTGTGAACTGTCCTTCACGAACCCATCGTGGACCACCACTCTAATAAATGAAAAACGTTTTGTAAAACACCCCAAACCAGAAAATTCTTGTACAACAATATATTATATGTCATGTTTACATTTCTTCCTCTCTGTTGTTGTTCCTTTTTCTCCTTTTCTCGTCTCCTGAACTGAAGCTACGAAAGACAAAATGACATATTTGCCAAGTGTCATTAAGGTATAATGGTTATAAGTACATAGTAGTAAATCTTCAGTTTAATTCACAAACCTCTCTCTGTTGTCGTTGTTTAAAAATCATGTCCTCCAATTCTCCCAAATCTGAAAGCAGAACCAATGTGTTTATTACTTAAAAAAACACTCTATTTAGGTCAATAAACAGCTTGAAAGGGGGTTACTGATCATTATCACTTGCCTCTAAGTATTTTTTGAACTCCTTTTAAATTCACGAAACCATTTTCAGTAAGATAACCCTTCAGAATACAAAATATCATGATTGTAAATATCTAAACACTTTAATATCCACAATAAGATAATTCAAGACAATAAAAACATACTCCTGTGACTGGTAAACACTTCTTGTACAATGTTATCAACTTGTCAATTGCACCTTCCCTGAACAAAGCAAAACAAATTATTTAAGAGATGTTAGACCACTGGTGGAGCTGGAAAATACCAGACTGTGAGATTAATTTATGCATTACATGGGATGTAAACTTACCTTATTTCTAGTGAGGGCAGATGAGGAAGAAAATCATTGCCAACAAAGAAACACATGAATACCCAATCATCCAAAGCTCTCTATAGAATTATAGATGAATATCAGAATTAAAAAGGTTCAGTGTTAATAGCTGAGCATCATGCAAAGAGAATTACCTCAAAATCATATGGAAAAGGAAGCCCTTCCATCCTCAATTCTCTTTCCAAATACTAGACAAAGATAACAATTGAATTATCAAGGGTAAGCCAGACATATTGTGGGTCTCAACATGAAAATGAAACAATTATGTTTAATTCCTACCTCTCGAAGTACATTCAGACGAATGAAAATAAAGCTCACTTCCTCACCAACAGGTTTAGACAACTCATCATGCTGTAAAGATGGTGGAGAGTGGTTTATATACAAAAAATTAAAACTTGTTATAAATTACCTCAACATACCTCTCCTTGCTGCTCTTTGGGCAAACCAACGCAATCCTTGAATTCATGACCTAAGGTATCATATTAGTACATATACAGTCCATAACAATAATTTGATAGAGCGACAGTAAGTACATACATTATAAAAATGTCTGTAATATCTTTAAACCAACAGGGGAGTATAAAGTCATTAGGACTGACTGATTACTAACTCACCAACTTGACCACACAGTTCACAAGGTCTCTTTTGGTTTGGTTTAAACTCTTCTCTCAAGATGGTGAAGTGAGGTTCGTGTGTTGCCAATCCTAATATGTGAATAATTATTTATATAATCATTTCATCATCAACTGACGGGTTTTTTAATTAAAATGTGTTCTAATGTCTGAAGTTGCTTACCAAGCATAATCAAGTCAGCTAAATAAAACAAAATATGGTTTAATTAGAGAAATTGTCTCGGCTACACAGTTTGCCCAACTACTGCATGCACACCCTGTTAAAGCATGACATATATGTTACTGCTTACCATCAGCTCCATTCAGACAATGATGAGTATTTGGATCATGACTTGGGTTGGCTGCAAAAACACAGTCTACAAGTAAATACTAGCTACACACTATAGTTTGCTTTTAATTTACAATGTCGAACACATCTAGTACAAACCTCTCTGTTTACGAATAAAATCCATAATTTTGTGTTCACCTTCCCCAGGAACATTTGCATCAGATAAAATAACCTAGTAAAATGTTATGAAATAAAGACTTTTTCCCATTTTATTCACTGAGGCTTAAAAGGGTTCCCATATATTGTATTTATTTATGTATAATATTTGATCTACATTACCTTAATATTACTCCATCCTGGGTCATGATTTAGTCTGTCGGCAATATAATATCGCAATGCCACTGATAAATTGTCCATGAATTCTGTACCCTTATTGATTACAGAAAATTACAGGATTTAATACAAATTTAATGCCAGTTTTTGCAAACAAATTTATAACTGTTAGCTAGTGTTTAATGTTTTTATATATGTTACAGTTAGCTACATATTATTAACTTACAGGAGTAATACAGTTGCTGTCAAAATGTTCAGTTTTCTCTTTGACTGGTGGTAAGGCGGCACCTGAATTTTGGCAAAAATAACAAAAATTTTGCCAAGATTTTAGTAAATATTTGCCAATATTACCCAGTGAAATATATTACTGCTGTACCTTTTTCCAGAATTTCTTCACGATAACGGGCCAAATCTTCTATCTTGTCCCTGAAATTAATAAAACCACATTTTGTTGTTATTGTATCTTATTCACGTGTATGTTATAGCCTGTAAAGTCTTACAGTCCAGAAAAGTCTTTTTTAGCATTTGAAAATGTTGACATAAGATAACAGACTGTGAAAAAACTGTAGATAAATTTGCACACTGCATAATTACACCACTGAAATGTACAATAACAATTCTGTTCTTTAGTTCATTACCTGAATTTGCCATATAACATAATATTAGCAAAATTCAGGCTAAAAAAACAGGGAGTATTTCTCACCAGTGATGTTACTATGCAAATTGTTAGGCACAATCTAACCATGTTTCCAAATGCTAATTTACAGTACCTGTATGCAAACAATAAACTAACTTTGTTTCCTTTGATGCTCTGAATCTTCTTGATCTTTGTTGATTCATTTTGGCTCTAGGTGCCTGGAAAATGTTAATATTCAAATTAGAATTGAATAAACAAATATAGCCAAATATATATAGTTGAAAAAGTACAGTACTTGAAATACATACCACTCCATCAATTGCCATGTATAGTATCTTCCTTGGACGGACAATGGAAAAAATCCTACAACGACAAGGACTAGCTAGTACATGAAAGAAGCTCAATTGCCATGGATACTATACATATACCATGGTACCATGATTTTAAATAGTTTATCATGCACATAGGTACCAAATCACCATATCATACCTATCAATATACTCAAATATAGCCACCATCATTTCATCTTCATTTTTGGGAGCTGGTCTACAACAAACAAAACACAGAATTAGTTATATGTACTGCACAAAGATTTTGTAATAATATGTTCCGAATGATTGATTAAACTGACCAGTAGCTACCAGCAACCTAGCTACCAACCTAAAACATATTATTTACCAATAACCTTATCTATACCAATAGCCCCAGTCCAACACCTACAATATAGTTCATCTGCAACCTAATATGTGTACATAATGCAGAGATATGGATACAGTATGTAAAAATGTATTATTTATATATTACTGTATATATATATATATATTAAAATAAAATAAAATAGCTTTAATGCGGTTACTACTCAGAGTTTCATATATATATATATATATAGGTACCGTATATTGGTTACCCACACCTATACACTTTGCATAAGCAACATCCTTGTTATGTGCGCATAAGTTTTGAGACTTATCAATCTCCCATGTGCATCTAGTAAAGTTTCCAGTCTGGTGACAGCTACCCACCATACGTTGTACCTATCTGGTCTACCATCAACCACTAATATAAACCTTTCTATTACCTGTACATTTCTTTAGCTATCAGTCTGTTTACCTACATAAACATGTGACCTAATAAAGCTATACCAGAGTAAAACCTTGAGACTCTTACTTGTTTTCTGGATGACAACATGGATGGATAATGCCATTCATGTCCAAATAGAGATTGTCAAATTCAACATCGTTAGGATTTGGGCGACTGGTGTCCACTGGGATTTTCGTATCATTCACTTCTCGAGGCTAGGACAATAAGAGAAAGAAACAACACAGATTATATTCTATTATAGGAAGTTTTTCGACACAGAAAAGCAAAGAAAAGGCAGTAGGATATGGATATAGACTAGAGTAAGAGTTGGAAATCGACAGGTAGACAACTTCAATTTGAATATCATCTAAATTAACTTACTTTTTCTTCAACTGAATGTACAACAATCGATGGATATTTACGAGAGAGCCAACGAAAGAAAGCTGGAACTCCCATAACGTTAAGATGCCAGCCGTACGACACCAGAAAACGAAAAGAATCAAAGTAAAAATCGAATGAGACAAACCAACGTGCAATATGAATATTAAATATGACCGAGATCCGAGTCTGCAGTAGGAGTCTGGGTAACAGTTAGTAGCAGGGGGGGTGATTGTTAGTAGAGATCATAAACCAAAATGAGTGCAAGAATTAAAGGATATTTAGCAGCATTGCAAAGGAACCAAGGAATGCCCATGGTTGCTGTAGCATGGTATTTCAAAAGGTTTTACTTATAGAATAAAAGAAAGCTTGCATAACTGTTTACAGACAGACGGATAGACAGACTATATAAATGATGGTACCTAAGTTAATCATTAATTAATTGATTAGTATTCATGTACATTAAAGTCATCTTACTACTCTTTTTATAGGGTTGTGGTAATGTCATCTGCATTTGTATCGCTTTTCTTTGCCAAACGCCATGTTGATCATCAGAGAATCGAGAAAATCAGAAACCGAGACCCAAGATTTCAAGCAACCCATGATTAAAGTTAATAAATGTTTTAGAAAACAATTATCGCTATTATGAAAATTAGTGGTTGATATATACACATCGAAACTTAACAGGTCTTTACAATTCCAAATCAAAGATGTATTAATGGATGAATTTTGATGTAAAGACATAATTTATTTGCACGACACTTTATATTTAGGACTTGATTGTAAATTTGAAAAACAAACCAAGTGTATTGTCATATGTAGTGAATCATAGTTTGCTTATAGTATGGTGTTGTCTAGATGTAGTGTGGCATTGTAGTCTGCATACTGGTGGGGAGCACTGTGTGATGTGTATAACGGGAGGAGAACAATGTGAGTCTATACTTGTTAATAGCCAAATAAAGCAAATAAAGAGACCTGTGACCATAGCACTCCAGAACGGTCGGTGTTACATCATTAATTTATAGTCAGCGTAGGAACAGACACTGCGCTAAATCTCGGTCTGTTACATTTGTGTACAAGTATACTACGTCTACAGTATTATGCGGCTGCCAACTACAGTATAGCTGACCTGCGCTTGTAAAAATTCGACAAGTGGAAGCGTTTGGCGTTCGCGCCTGATTATTAAAACTGCCAGGTGTTAGACAGAGTAAAATAGTCGTAAAATAGACAGTATGATAGATTGAGAATGAAATATAAAAGGTCAAAAGGTTCGTGGCCAGTGCTTCCCTCAGCTAGTTAGCGTCCTCGAGAACATCGCACCCTTTACCCTCTTGGCAGCATTTCGGACCTCCGAGCGCTATCCACGGGACTAGGCTAGTCCAATACCCTTGAGGGAGGGAACAATCGGCCCATCGGACAATAGTATGTATTTTCGTCCACTATTTATACAGATACTGAATAGCCCGCCGAACGATTGTGGGACACATTTCTGTGGCTGGTTAGATATTGGCCGCTGAAGTGACTATCTTTCAAGGCCCATATCTCGAAAAGTACTCAACGGATTGAGATGAACCAAATGAAAGAAATGAAAGCTAAAGACATTCTCTATTCGAATATTATATTTTTAGAAAGATTACAGGTCCGAAATACAGGGGCGTAAAGGGTGCGACGATCCGCAACTTCCCGCTGGAAGTAGCTGTAGGTCGAAAGCACTGGCCTGCGCGCTTTCTCTAACGCCAAACCCTGTGATTCTGTGACAAAGATCCTACCGATCCGCTGCTTCTTTGGTATCCTCCTGTATCCCACATTGTCTGTTGTTTCCCATATTCGTACCCACTCTTCGCGTGATCGACCACCACCGGCCAAGCTGTTGATATAATATACAGTATGCGGTAAAGATATAAAAATATTAAAGGAAGGACTTTAGTTCCGTTCAAATCAGTTAGTTAGGAAGTACATTACAAGATACAAGTTCCATTTTATAGCAAGAAGCACGTTTGCCATCGCCGTCATGTCATGATAAACTCAGAACTCTGACATTTCCTTTGTTATGTGTCTTCTGTTCGCTCGCTAATTATTTGAATGGTTTGAAACAGTATGGCTCCACTGAAAGTATCACTTGTGTTTTGAAGCACTTCCCGCCAGACAAGAGGAAGAAGATCAGTACGCGGAGTTTATATGTCTAAAAGGTAAGCTTTGATAGTTGATATAGTGACTCGAATAATGTCTGGGGTATATTTGCTTCTTAATTGTTGCAAATTATTATGTTTGTTGTGTGATTGCGCCTGGCAGGGCGCTTTTTTCGTTTGCATATTATTTTCCAGATAAACATTACCGAATCCGACAGAGTTAGCGTATATCACTAGGTTTCTCTTATATTATTTAAACGGATGCGAATCTTAAACAGCCATTATTATACGTGTCGATGTCCTTGTCATCTTGTTATTTTAGTAGAAGTGTGAAAAACTACTTTACAACTGCCAAGTATTCTTGCTTGGACGAGGGTGTGTTGTTTGTATTTTCTAGCTTGTGGTATGCTTCTGGTTTTGTAAAGACCTTTCACTTTAAAATACTTGTCTTTAACAATAAGAAATTCTACTTTTACCCACACCATCTGGACTAAATTGTAAATATTTGTTTATGGATGTTAAATTCAACACGATATTACAAGGCCTGGTCTGGAATGATTATTATGTATTTGTCCAATTAACTGTAATAATTAACAAACATAGATAATATAGATTTCCTGAGTAATTCCTGTTTATATAATTATATGAAGTGGAATAGACTGGAATAATGGGTTGTAATTTATTTTGCTGAAGTCTCGGGCACTATTCAATGTAAACATTCAGAAATATTCGCTGAGGTTGGGGCGATTGATGAGCACAACTGGCATAGTATTGTTTCGTTTCAGGGTTGAAATGTTGTTTCACTTTACCATTTGAAAAATTACCAAAAAATACAGTATTGCACTTTGTAAAATAATGGTGTTTCATCTAAGGAAAGACATTATCATGTACCTACCTTTTATAAAAAGCCCAAGAACTGGTATATTTTGCTGACCTAAAAAATGGTTTTAAGTACATAAACATGCATGGTTCAGATGTACACAAATGCAAAAATGGTAGTTACTGCATAATGTAATCCACCATATAATTTACTCTTATTTTTCTGCACCGTTATCTAGTTCATTCTATGTTGATCTAACACAACCAGAAATGGCTGATGGTGAATTTGAAACATTTCGCATGAAAAAACCTGAGGCAACTTCAATTCCCACGCCAAGCTTATTACCTGGAGAAATAATGGTGTGTGAAATTCCAAATGTGCTTCGTTTTGATGCAATGGGTGAGAAGAAACATGGGATATCCGGTGTGCTTTGTGCAACAAACTTCCGTGTTGCATTCCTCACTGCAGGTTTATCAGGAAACAAGAGGCAATCAGTTTTTGTATCCAATCCAGATTTGAGTGACAATGGCGATTTACTGAACACTCCACAATCACAGGATGAAATCCTCATCCCACAGTCCTGTATTATGTACATGTGCAGTGTAAATGGCGAGAAAATGAAGCGAATTAACCCAGGGCATGTTTTCAAATCAAAGCTAGAAATCTTAGTTATTTACTGCAAGGACTTTCGAATTATTTCTTTTGGCTTCAAATTCTGTCCAAAAGAAAACCAACGGAAGATTGTTAATTCCATTCTGCAGTACGCATACCCTTCATCAATTTCAAAACTCTTTGCATTCGATTATAATCCAGTCTTGAGCACAAAACAAAGCAGTACTGCATCTGAAGATGATTCCTTGCTACTTTATCGTTGTCCTGAAGACTGGATGACTGAACTAAGACGACTCAAGTCGCAGGATAGATGGCGTGTTACTGAACTCAATAAAGATTTTGGTGTTTCTGATAGTCTTGGTCAATACCTTGTATGTCCCAACCAACTCAAAGATGATGATATTAGTGCTGCATCCATCCATTATACCAACGGACGGTTGCCATTTTGGTGCTGGAACCATCCAAAGACTGGAGTTCCTCTCCTTTGTAGCATTGGACTGTAAGTTTGTGTAATGCAATGTTAAATGTTGGCTGCATTTCTTGCCCAAACCCACAAAATTCATTATGATTATTAATTTTATCTATATACCTATTGTGAATGTTTTGTGTATTTCTTTAGTCCTGAAAGTGACCTGCTTGATAAACACGAAAGTCTTATTTTTGAAACAATAAAATCGACCTATCCCAAAGGCAAGCAGACTCCTATCACAATATTTGATGTGAGTAGGCACTGTGCTTCAACAAGAGAGCTATCATTGAGTTTTGAAAAAGTCAAGGAGCTTTGTATGCATGAAACTGAGAAAGACTTTTGGGCTGGAGATACTCACTGGTTAACAAACATCGATGGAACAAGGTAGAAAATCACCTTTGTACTGTATCTCTTGCATGTTCACCAGGGTTTGGTTTCACTGTGGTGGTAAATGTTACTTGGCACATGTGGTTCACTTTATCATACTATAATGTAAAAAAGGTTAGGGTTAGATATAAACAAGTTTAAGTACTGTAGTATTCTTCAAGTTTTAGACCAGTATTTCACCCAATGTAATTGATTCAACACTTATAAGTTCTGGATTCCTGACATTGGATTACAGATACCTTGCATTGGGTCCTGGCTTTCTGGGTTAGGATTCCAGATTCCTAGATTTAGATTTCAGATTCCTACCTTTGGATTCCAGATTTGTAGTTTTGGAGTCCAGATTCCTAGAGTTCAATTCCTGATTCTGGGTTCTGGATTCCTTGTTTTAAGCTTTGGTTTTCGTGATTCCTAGTTGTGGAGTCCAGATTTCCATGCCTGAATTTTCCCCAAATTTGGTCAACATGTGTCGCCTTCCACCTTCAGTTCAAGAATAAAGTGATCATATTATTATTATTATCTATAGGTGGCTTACCCATATTCGTTCATCTCTTGTGGCTGCTTACACTGCCTCAAAGTTGATTCACGTTGACGCGAAGCCGGTGGTCGTACGAGAGTTGTCCGGTCGAGATTTATCGTTGGTCATTGCTTCCCTGGCTCAATTAACCATGGACGACCATTACCGCACCATTGCTGGATTCCAGTGCCTTATCCAGAAAATGTGGGTGATCTTCGGACACCCTTTCGCCAAACGAGCTTCGCACATTAAGATAACCAAAAAAGATGACAAAGAAGAGGTTCAAGAATCGCCAGTTTTTCTACACTTTCTTGATTGTGTTCACCAACTTTTATTACAGTTTCCTTCAGCGTTCGAGTTTTCTGAGACGTTTCTACTTGGTCTTTTGGACTGTGTCTACTCATGCATGTTCGAGACATTTCTGTTTGACAGTGAACGCGATCGAGAAAATATTACGAAACAAGAAAGGTCACCTAAACGACTTACAACATTATGGCACTACATCATGGAGAACCTCTCCACGCCAGAATTCTCGCTGTTTCTTAACCCGTTGTATGAGTTTCAACAAGGCAGACTGGTCCCTGAAAATGAGAGCGATTATGAAAGCAGGAGTTATTTAGTCGGGACAACGTCGTCGCCCAGTATTAAGTTCTGGACGTCTTGTTACCTGCGCTGGTTGCCGATCGCGAAACAAACTGTCGGGAGAGGACATTGTCCATCCAAGCATCTTCAGCAACTGGTCCTAGTTAGTGAAATGAGGTGTCTGCGACAACGTCTTGCCGTGCTGGAAGGTGACGAAAAAGGGCCCGAAAGCCACAGATACAGCGCAAATAGCACTTCGTCACAGGAACCAACCACGCCTCTGTATCCCCCAATTGGGGATCTCAAGTCAAGCATACTTAGCTCGCTGAACGGTCCATTTTCGTTTTCAGAGTTCTCCTTGAATCCAGTGATGAACGGCAAGAAGAACAGTGCGTCAAGCGACGAAGAGGGGACACAAGTTTAGTCGAATATACGAACCAACTGTAGCCTTTACACAATTCTTTTTAAAGAATTTTAATATTCATATCAATCACATACGTGCGTTGTGTAATACGTTTGTGTAGGGAAATACGGAATTATGAAATGTAGTTGAGCATGCAAAAATAATAATTTTCGACGTTTGTAACACAACCCAGTCACGGAGTAAATAAGGGAGTGTCAGTTACCATATGGCAGGTCAAACTTACAAATAATAGTGTAGGTCAAATTTTGCGAGTTTCTTTTCCAATATTTTTTGTTCTAGTATAATAATGTTTGCCTTGTTAGTGTTGTTTATTAAATTTAGTGGACCTCAAAAGTTGGTGGTAAAGGGCTTCAGCCTTCACTGCACAAATATTTAATGTAAAATTTTGCAGGCGAAAGTATATGAAATAGCAGGACCTGGTCTGTCAAATGTGAATTAAAGTGACAGTTCATTTTTCATTTTCGAGCTCTGACTATGATTTTTTTAATGTAACTTAAAAAGTTACTACTCGCTTTCATCAGGAGTGAACTGCAATGGTAACGAGATTCTTCTTACAGTATAGTAGGGTTAGTTGGCTGTATAAAAGGAACCTCGTTACCACTGCAGTTCACTCCTAATGAAGATACTAGACAGAAGGAAACGTTGGACCGTGAATAGTAACTAACATGTTCTGTATACTATAGAGGTGCATTGTAATTGTCGAATCAATCACCTGATTGCGGCCACCTTGTGTCATGTTAAATATTATGTTTAAAGAATGGGTATCACGGTGATGCATTGCGAGCTTATGCAGCCTTTTTGGGGTGCGTGGAAAATGGCGGCGCGATAGCTTCAGTGTTCGATATAGCGTATTTTTAGCGATGCCTGCTGCTTTAAACCCGCTAGCTCTTAGGAAGTTTGGTACCTCACTAAAGCCCGGTAGGTGAATAAAAACGAAGGCATAGTTTTCAACTTTATTCATGCATGGAGTAATCGCTACACGCGTAAAACGCAAGAGTTGGTCTAAGCTGCGTTATCGACTCCTTGAACAATATTGTTTTCACGTTGTTCAAAGTTATTCATCCATCATGACTGTTCGACTGAAAAGTCAATAATATTAATATTGTTGTTGCAACTTGTCAATCAACAAGTTGCAACAATATTGATGTTTGTTTAAACGTAAAAACGTCCATTGCGAGAAAGAAAGAATGAAGTCAAAAATTGTTAAACGCTCGAAAGAATTGTTAGGGCGAAAAACAGAAACGCAACTTCAATGATTAGTATATCTTTATTTCTTCACTTCGACTTTTTGGTAAGAATCATTTTTTGCACTATATTTCAACTAACATGATTTCAGTAGTTATACTAAGTTACAAGATTGACACGCGCATGATGTAACCGAACTGAGTTGTTTAGCAATAGTGCTACCGTTTGCGCAACTCAATGTCACAGTCTTCGTATGATCGCCGAGCCTTCTGCAACATTGACACGTCGTGCGAAACCATGGTTTATCCATCAGCGGTTTTGATGTTGAATGACATGCGCCGTAACATACAGCCACGGGCACGGTGATCGCAGTGCACCCTGGGTGCGACACTCGTTTGTCCAACGTTGTTTTTTGGCACGCGTGATTACCGCTGCACAAAAGGAACGCGATCACGGCCAGGACAAGTATCGGGAGTATTTCTTTCGACATTATTTATCAGAGTGCAGCACTTCTTGGTCAGACTACAAGAAATATGGAGAAGGGTTTTCTTAATATTATAACAAAGCATTAATTAAAATGACAGGGCAAGCACTCAACGGAAATGAATGACATATTGTTGTAGAACTGACGTAATTGTTGTAGAAATCCTAGGCAGATCCTGTCGGATCCTACGAGATCCTGTAGGATCCTTGTATGTAAGATCTTGTAAGATCCTGTTTCAGATTATGTTGGATTTAGGATCATGTCAAAATCCTAAACTAAACAGGATCCTAAACAGGATCTTGTAGGGTCCCATAGGATCTTGTACAAGATCCTACAATATCCTACAAGATCTTGTACACCACTCCAGGATGCTACAGGATCTTGTCTAGGATTTCTAATAGGGATATGGGTGAAAACCTCATAGAAATCAACTTCGAAAAACATCACTAACCGCGGTCAAACGATTTTCAGCAGAATGTCTTTGAGAACGCTCAATAATTTCCACCCAATTGTGGTATTTTTTTTTTCTAAAATAAAGAAGAACATGAGAAGAGAGGTACAGGATACTACTTCTAGATATTATACATGTAACCAAATTGATTGTGTCAAATTTTGCTCTAAGCAAGGACAAGGGAATTATTCATCACAACAGCGAGAGAGAGCGTCTCAGAATTAGGAAAACTACAAAGTTTGGTTTGAAAATATAAGTGCAAGTTGACTCCTGTGCGGGAATTCCGTACCACAATTGCCAAAATTTTTAACTTAGTGTTAAATCGAAAAACGTTTAGTTATAAACAGTCTGTACATAATGGAGAAACTAAACTAGGCAAAATTAAGCTATCTGGACTGTGAGTTCAATAACGGTTAAAGTAAAAACTAACATTGTACAAATATAGTTGCTATATATACTCACTTTCTGGGCACAGATCCAAGACAGTTCTGAGTAAACTTCTCTGTTTCTCGTTGAGCTTTCTAACGTGTAGACGTATTATCCGATCACTGGCGCAGTCACCGAGCAGATGCAAAACCCGAAAAACCGAAAATGAGGTGCGAATCTAGCTCAAAGTGTTGCATTAATGAGCAATGCAATAATTAAAGTAGATAGTACGATATTTACCGCTGAACTTGGCACATAATCACATTTTCATTAAAAGTGAATAACTTACGGATATTCGAGTTAGTTGTCAATAGGAGTGGGTTGTCAACGACTCGTTCTTATCGTCGCATTGTTAAGAACGTGTGGGTGCAGGGTTGCCACGCATGCGTGATTATGACTTTTAGAAAGTTATCATCCTTTAATTTCATACAAAAGTACATATTTTAAAATTCAGTAAACTAATAGTAATTCATTTAAGTGGATGCCAAGGTCGTAGTATACTATTGTCGCTTGAGTTTAATCACTTTGTTCTTGTAAAAAGGATAAATCGTCAACTTTCCAAGGGGCAAACGACAATTCGCCGGGAATTTTTCGTTAATAACTTAGCTAGAACGTGAGCTTTCCAATAATTATTATCTGTTGAACCAGTCGCAAGGAGATATCGATCTGATATCGTCCAACTCGACTGTAAACTGGAAAGCTAACACCGAAGACTTGAAGGCAGATATTTTACTAAGATTCGCCGAGTTTGGGGCAAAAATACATGACACTGAACGCTGGAAATTGCCAGAAATAATTTTCCCTGTTTTTCGGGCTATTTTCGGTAGTTTTAACCTTTTTAAAGACATTTCCCTTTGAGCTAAAGAGGTATATATATAAACCCATGTTTAACCCTTTAAAGTCAGGACGGTCCACATTGACGAGTAAAATCGTCTGGCGTTAGCCAGAGTAAAATCGTCTGGCGTTAGCCAGAGTAAAATCGTATGGCGTTAGCCAGAGTAAAATCTGTAAAGACCGTGTCTGACTTTAAAGGGTTAACAAGAAATTGGCATTCCCAGCGAGTTTTAAGAGGACTTTTGGGGTACTTAAAACTAAAATTAACTTATATATCTATATAAATATATAAATGATGTACTAATTGTATATCAATTTTTTGTGGAAAGTAAAATTGCTAAATCTGGATATTTCCAATATAGCAAAATATAGAAGTGGCCATTCCCAGGTTAGCAGCTCGATTGAAATCTGTTCGGACATCGTAAAACTAAGTTTGGCCAAGCTTGCTAAATTATACAATAAAAAAACTTGAATACATACGTGCCATTTTGCAAAAAACCAACTAAAATGCGATTATCGGCGTTTTTTGTGCAAACACATAGCTTATTTGTTTAGTGTTATCTACTAGTGAGCGAAATTTTACGTGGGAAGTACAAAATGAAATACACCCGAACAGGAAAAGCATGTATAATGATTGTCGCGGTTGAAAACTGACGTCTCTTTAGGTGTAAAATGGTGCGAATTTTCAATTTTGAGAGTGACTATGTGCGAATTTTTTTCAGTTACATATTCTGTCGAGTCATATATCACGTAGTTTGGGAAATATACCCAGTTATAGCATTATATGAAAATACCATAACTTTCGTTCCTCATTCCAAGTCTTTATGCATGTTTTAAACTTTTGGTCCGAAAATGGCGCTCATGCTTGTAGCTAAATAATTTTTTCATTGAACATTTAGACACCTAAATGGTGCAGCACACAAAATAAGTGATTTAGTTTGATATCGATTCGGTAATAAGCCCGAATTTAAAAGATGTAAATTAAAGAAAATATGGTTAAAATTTTTTCATTCGCATAACCTATAAGTAAGATATATCGTAAATTGAATGAAATATCACAAAGGTGTAAATTGGTACCCCACATTATTTAACGAGTTCTTTTATTTGCGACAAAAATAATTTTCGTTTCATATATGGGCACTTTAATATTAGGCGTAACAAAGAAGGATATCTTGAAGCAGGAAAGATAACATTTGATGGCGCCACACTCCCCCACGTTTTTCATCATCTAGAGGGGCGCTAACGAGCTAGACCGGGCGATAATGTGCTGCAAGCCAGAACATCATTAAATGATTTCTATATATGCAAAGATTATTGCAAAAGCACAATTGATTGCGCACATAAAGCCTTCCATGATATGATTCAATGATTGCAAATAAAAGGTGAAGTCGAGCTGGTCACTTCGAAGAATACGTTGTCGATAAAACAACAGAGCACAAGAAATAACCGTTGGTGAGTTGTCGGAAGTGTTTGCTAAAGGTAAGTCATGCAGTATAACTAGCAAAATAGTATATACTTGTAGCAGGTCGAAGTATTTGTGACTGTTATAGTTGCATATTTTATTATTAGGCCAGGTTTATCTATCGGTCACAGAACTTTTGGATAAATAGTGCTGCTGGATAAAGCATGGATAACAACTCCAGTTTTCACTTAATGCAACGCGTTTTTGTATTTACTTGTGCCGTTACAATTCGTCTTGAAATGTAACAGGCGAAATTGTGTATATACTGCCAAGTTATAGGTTGTATAAGAAAATAAAATTGGCTTAGTGTAATACAAGGAGAAAACAAAGTCGTGGGATTATCCTTTTTCTCTCTCTCACTCTGAGGATGTTTCCATCCATAAAACGAACCATATCCTTAGACTCAGAGTGGGAACGTAATCATATGTTTCTATGTACGTTTTCCTTATGCATTTGCCTTTCATGAAGACTTCATTGAGACACAAGACTTCCTGGTAGGGCTTGAAGCATGCGAAGACAAGGTATACTCAACGTAGGCACTTGAAAACGGGTGAATGAACGAGTAGCATCGACTCAAGGTTAAGTGGTTAAGAATCAAAGAATAGTTTTTGCGCATCTGCAGGTTACGGATAGAACGTTGTGTCAAAAATTCTCTGTCCGGTTTCACGTACTGTGAAATTAAACGACCATCAACCGTGATGTAATGACCACCATGTTGAAACTCAGATATACAATATCAACTTTCTTTTCAATTTACAGAACATAATGGCACAACAAAAATTAGTGCTGTTTACTGTCGTCTTCTTCCTCCTCTACCTGCATTGCCAAGGCGGCAAAAATGATGCCATCAGAAAAGGGAAGAGTGTTTGCACAGTAAGGAAAACTTTTGTGACGGCAAAGTTTCACAATTGCCTGTCAAGAAAAGTCCCTCTATCAGTGTGTGTTGGCGGTTGCATCTCACTTGACAACTGGAAGACAGCTCGTCCTTGCACGTGTTGCAGACCGACGCACACAGTTTGGGTGCCAGTTGACTTGAAGTGTTATCAAAACAATAATAACTTAGTTATTGAACGACATAGAGTGAAAGAAATCAAAGCCTGCTCATGTACGCCATGTTTTGATACCATGTAGATCCTAATACATTATCTTGTATACTGTAATACCCACAAGTTATTAAAATAGGAGGCGCGTATTTGCATGGCGAATTATTTATAACACCACGAGTGTTTTTATTAATTATTTCGCCCAAAACAAGTAGGATTTTTCATTATTTCTTCGAGAACAAGTGTGATTTCCCACCATTTTAGTCAATTTTCATACGAGTCAATGTTAAGCACTTTTTATTGTTACAAGAAAAGTCGAACTAGTTCATAGAGTACTTGTTTGGTACACCATGTATGCTGATGCGATTCTATATTCGATTTTTCCCTTCCCTTCTTTCTCCCCTTTTTGGGAGGCTCTCTACAAACGAAGGAAAATGGCGGGACTGCTTGCAGTCTAACATATTTTATGACAAATCCATATACGACATGCAGTTACCTTTAGTACATTAAATAAATATTACTATGATCTAGAATGTGTTCTATAATAATGCCAGAAGAATTTTTCCAATATGTTAATATATAAATCAGAACCAGTGTTTGGTAGAAGAAAAAAGACAAAAAAAACTGACCATGGCCTAGTCTGAGAAATGATACGGTATGTTTTTGAAGATGTCAGTGTTGTCATCGAAGTAAGCATGAACGACTGGAAGGCTTTCGTTTCGTTGTAATGTTCTCGAGAAATTTTGGCGATATATTTTACCTGCTTCACAATGAAACATATGATTAAAAATATTTCAATATGGCTTTTCTGAACAACACAAAATTCAGCTCGAGTTCTTTGAATTCCTAACAGGAGGCTCCATTATGCACATGCGCAGATTGGACTGCTCCGAAAAAACTCGATTTCTACAGAACATTAGTCTAAAGTGGTTGAATTTCTTGATACACCTTGTATTAACTCAATGTGTCGCCTTTTTGGACAATGCTATTAAGTGAATAGTTTTTTAAGAAATACTGGACCGAAGTTTTAGTACCTCTTCGTGTTACAAACATTAGAAAAACTTTTAGTAGGCCGTTTCATCAATAGTAACCTAAATTTTGTTCTGAAACATTTAGTTTATAGTTGGAACGGCGTATTCATTAAATAACATTGTTCAAAAAACGAAAGATCTTTGTAATTCAAACAAAGTTTTTGGTTCAAAATTTCCACGTACAGTACAATTAAACAGTTTCAATAAAATAGAGTCGGGCATGAGAACGAGGCATGCAAATCGTTTTTACCACCAGGCATGCAGAATAATACAAAAAAGAAGCAATCTTCTGATGAGAAGAGACTGTGTGGGGGGAAGTCACACTTTGGCAGGGCGTAGCGGTGGTGTGGCGGTGGTAGTAGTGTGCGGAGACAACGACCTGTACGGGGAGTCCTGGCTGACCAACTGCGGCGGAGGGGATGACATGCTGGCGGCTAGCTGAGCCTTAAAAAGATGTGTTGTTCGAAATGAGAATCGCACACTGTACACTGTCAGCTGAACCCCCCTTTATATTCCAGACAATTTACACACAATTCAAACAAAACATACCTGGATGGAGAAATTGGTGGGTGTCGGTTTAATCA
Source organism: Virgularia gustaviana (assembly GCA_025770025.1). Classification (NCBI taxonomy): domain Eukaryota; kingdom Metazoa; phylum Cnidaria; class Anthozoa; order Scleralcyonacea; family Virgulariidae; genus Virgularia; species Virgularia gustaviana. The sequence continues at coordinate 28,089 of JAOTOK010026081.1, forward strand.
GAGGTGGGGGTCCCTGAAGTGCGCCACTTGGCTGGGCCGTGGTTCGGAATGCCTGGTTAGAATACATTACTTGGTTTGCAGTTGAGTTGGGCTTTGTCAGCGGTGGAGGGTTACCTAGACAACAGAATGTGGTTACGATCATCAGATATGTCATACAAAACAGTGTTTGATTTGACAATAACATCAGGTTATGTACTGTATATAAAACAGACCATAATGCGTAGTAGTATACACCGTCATGCAGACGTACATTTTTCTTGAACTGTTTGTCTGACTTCGTACACGTTATGATGACTATTATGTGCGATGTTGTCAATTTTCAATTGAAAAGGGCGAGAAAAACGTAATCCAACAATTCAAACGTTAAAGCGTACGGGGTTTGTTGCGTGTTCGGGCAAAAAATAAGGCCGAGGGACGTTTATGGGAGGTGCTAAGCTGGTGTACGGTACACTAGACTGTGAGCAAGCTTCTCGCACCTTGTGAAATGGCAGCAGGTGAAGCAACAGAAGACCCTCCTGAATCTGGTGATGGAACTTGGTCATCATCTTTTTTATCTGAACTAACAATTCCTTGCTCTGCTTCGTACTCGCTAAGCACTCGTTGAAGGTCGTAACGTTTCCGATGGTTTACAAAGAAGTTCCGACATTGGCTTACTGTCTTGTTCTGTAAAACGTCTCCCATTGCCTGAAAATCTTTACCGTAGCGACGAACAGCTACGTATGAAAAAAGAACAAAAAATATTACTATTAGCACATCATAATTTATAGCTTTATAAATGCCAAAAAGCGACTATTGCATCAAAATGTTCTGAATAAATAAAATTATATTTCCATAAAAGATTATTTTAGTTAAAGTTAAAAGATTATTTACAGTAATATACCCAAGTAGGGACATAAAAAGTCACCTCAGGGGGGGAGGCTGGCCTGCCTTCTGGCTAGACCAACACACTTTGTAAATAATATAAACATAAATGAACTCACATAAAACAGCCAAAGCAAGTTCTTCATTACTCCATCTTGCATTGTTCTTTTGGCTTGGCTGTTAAAAATATGATTTTCCAAAATTTGAGTACTGACAGTATTAAAATATATTTCTTTCAAATTATAAATACACCCAGTAAAACCGTACCTCAAGTCCTCGGTAGTTGTCAATGCCTTTTTGTAGCTCATATCTATCTTGACTGATATTCTGCTTGTTGCTTTGGATCTGTCTCTTCAAGTTCACAGTCTCCATTTCAAGTGGTCTTACATGGATGTTGTTGTGCACACCACTTACAGAGAGCAATGCCTCTTGACTAATCATCATACCCTGAAGAAACAGCATCTTGTTGTGAATATAAGCACATGTTTTCACAGCAATAATGCCATCATTGCAAAATCATGAATACTTGTACTATGTAGTTGTGAATTTCACCTTAGGTGGTTTTCGTTTTCCCTTTCCTTGTGATCGGGCATTGTGGCTTTCATTCCTAGCATGGTTGGAGGATCGTGATCTCATAACCCCAGTTCGTCTGAAAAGCAATTGTAACAGTAAGAATAAATCCTAATGTATTTTGTTTACCACTAGTACAAAACCGTTTGTGTTTCTCAAAAGTATCACAATACATTCCTACTAAAAGCTCATTATAATATACTGCAACATTCTGCAGAACCTGGGAAGTTAGGACAAGTCAGATCAGACCAGTCAAATCTTTGCAAGGCTTGCACCAAGTTATGGCAATTTTCTAGAAGTACATGTACAAGCAGCTTGACAAACATACAGCCTTGCTACAACTTGGTGAAGACAGCATACTGTACTAGCTTGGCAGGCAGTGTGCTTCTGTTATTGCATGTGTGATCCCTAGGTGTGTCAAGCAGTGTAGTAGACTTACTTCCAGAACTGGTAACAAGCATTGCACATAATTCCTTTTGATGTAGGATGCATCTGACCACTCTGTGTGCCACAGTTGAAACAAATGCTAGAAATCACTGGTGGAGCAGGATTCTATAAAACCATATGAGGCAATTGAGATATATAACTATTATACATGCTCTCTGACAGACAGCCTAGATTAGGTATTAACTAAGATATCTTGGACAACTAATTTTATTTTACTATGTTCATCTGTGTAACAAGTACTTGATTCTTGTATTTTGTCTTTACCTGTTTAGCAGGCAGACTTCGTTTTGGTGCACCATTTGACCGACCCTATAAACATACAGTAAATTGTATAGTTTTAGTCATGATAGAGGAAATTTAAGCATAATTTGAAAAGACCACATGAAATCTAAACACATAGAAACGAGGTTCTAGTGCTAACGGAAATTCATCTCATTCCTATGGAAACTGAGGCAGAATTACTGCCCGGAGCAGCAGGGCTGTTATAATGTGATATTCATTAGTAACTGACCTCCTTTTCTGGTTCAAAGTCACTGTCACTTGTATCAGATTTATCGCTCTCATTATCACTGCAAGAAACAAAACAATAACAAATATTTTAAGATAACATCAGATTGACCGCTCAGTTAATGTGAAATTGAATACATTATATGTGAGGCATGGTATATGCCATTAATCACTGACCTTTGTTCTCGTTGAATAGCAGTTCTTCTTGCCTGGCGATCGATCAAGCTTGTACGGGTCCTGGTTTTCTTCCATGAGTAGTAGAACTTCACTAGGCTGCTGATGGACTTGTCTTGAAGCTGTTATGTGGTTATTTAAGTTATGTTAGTACATTTTAACTGTAACAGTTAAGCATTAAATATAATTACTGTAAATGTACAAGAAATGCTAATGTTTAGAATCACATTTATAACCAATATTATTCTTACTGTTTGCTGTAGCTTTTTGAATGACTTTCCATGCGAATTGAAAGCTTGTTCAAACAAAACTTTGTCTTCCATACTCCATTCATCTAGAGAACATAATTTATCAATACATTTGTATTTTTAATAAGTTTAACTTTTTGTTAAGAACAACTTAGTAGTCAACACAGTTACTTACCAGGGAATGGAGTAAAATTTGCCAAGTCTGTCAGTGATTTATCAACATTATGTTTATGCCAGAACAACATACCAAGGGCCTTTGAGATGAAACAAAATACACAATGTTTTAAATTGGCTTTTTTAAAACCTACAAATCACGATGAATGGCTATGGACGACAAGTTGTACATTAAGTAGAAGTACTGTACTGTATTTTTGGAAATTTTATACCAGAAATCTTGCTTTTCAGTGTATATTACCTGTTCCATATTATAACCATGTTTATCTTTTGCTCTCTGTAAATATTCGTCCACTAAACAACAAAGAATTTTATGAATTATGGTTTGTTGTCGCAATTATAACATCTGAGCATAATACTGTATTGCAAATTTTGTCACTGGTATTATATTAACTTACATTTCTCATCAGTGACATTTGGGTTTGGAGACCACACTAACAGAGCTTTACTAGAAGGTTCATATTTCTCTTTTTCTGTAACCAATAAAGTAGAAATACAAATAATGTTAATATTAAGTATTTAAATTCAGAATGATCTGGACTACTGTACCATGATAACAACCACTAAGTATCCTGTTACTTAGGGGATAACAACAACATGGAATTTGACCCATCTATGTAAGAAAGGTCACCCTCCACCTTGGTGTGTCAATACAGGGACTGCGGAACAGGGGGCTGGGGGCCTATAGCCCCAATAATTTTGTCAATATGGATTTTTAGAGGTCCATATTATGATATATGGCGTCTTCAGATGTATTTCAAACTGGTTTACGTTTACCTTATTCAAGATGTACTTCATGCATTACTTTCCGAGGGTCTCGAGAATTTCCCAGGAGAATGCCCCCCAGTTCCTCCCAATGTTCTGTTGCCTTAGGCAGGCAGTATCCCACTCCCCCCAATAAAAATATGCACCGTGGCCCCTGCAATAACACACATATGGATTTTACATTACATATTTTTTGTCTATCTCACATCCTTTAAAATTTCACTGCAGTAGTTTTTCAGTTGTCCAAATATTATTATTTTCAAGATTGTAGGATAAAAGATACAAATTATTTTATGTTCATGGGTGACCTGTGGCATCTGAGTAGAATTATGTTTATATCAATCTCTAAGAATTTTATTATAATCCTAGCAGTAATTTAAAACAGCTGTTATACAATATATAATCTATGATTCTCAACGTAGTGGTTATCAAATAATATATATTTCAATACTGTGTCCATGAAAATGCTCTAGTAAAGATATTTGTTTGTCTGGTGACAAGATTAGATAGAGGCTTTACTTTATATTTAGTAAACCACTAAATTATTGAGCAATTTCTTATTTACAATCAAGAAAACAAATACTGTTATAACTACAGTAATTGTTGTAATATCATGTTTTTCGCTTTTCTAAGGCTGATGTAACACGAGTTATTCTGTTAGTGCATGTTACCGATGTTTGTTATTGAATTTGAAACCAAATTCATGAATTCCATAAAACCTGGTTAAAGACTATTATTTTAATATTTAGGTGACAATGTCCAAATTGGAGTGGTCATTATTTATTTATGCTTCTTTGGATGTAAAATACTGTACCAAAATATTTCAGTTCTGTATTTTGAAAAGAAATAGATTAAAATTGAAAATAATACTTTGCGATAATGAAACAGTATATATATTATCATGCAATAAATTAATGACAATTTTGCATTACCACAATATAAGCCATTTGCTTATACGTCTTTTAGGAAATCAATAATAAACTCTCAAGAGTCAAGTAATGTATTAAATAAATGTCTATCTACCCAATACATACAGATGCATTTAGATGCTTAGAAGCATGAAACACGTAGCAGAAAATGAATTCATATGAGCCGGCATTTTAATTTTAAACAGCTAAAGATAATATATCATTTCAAACAATAAAATACCGTGGCTCATTTGCCATTAAATTTTTAGTAAAGTAATTCCTGAAGTACATTCTTTATACAAATGTCTACCTATAACTTCTGTTAGATAAGCCTGTTTAGGCAACATTTCATCCTCTTTTGAAAGTTCTGAAGTATATATATCATTATATGCGTTTGCGAGACATTCCTAGGCATTATTATCTTCAGATATAAATGAACATGAACAGTTGTGTAGTATTAGGGTTGAATTTTAGCATACCGCTCAGCAAATCTGGCACGATCGCCTGGTATTCCTCGCCAACTCTCATGCCATGTTCTGTAAGAAAGCAATAATTAGAAATGTATGGATGTAAAGAGAAACTATAGAGCCATTTCTTCATATTATAGAACAGTCAGGCAAATTCGGTTTTCACTAGACCAACCTGTCTCTCCGTCGCTATCGTTCGACAGACCGTCATCGATGTCCATAGCGGCTTCGGCCTTCAAACCCTCTGGCTTTTTCATGATGGAGTTCTTGTTGTCGGACATACTTTAAAACATCATTTTCATAACGATCAGTGTGTTATCTTGGTAATATTTGTGAGATAGTGACACACAAAACCAGCTGAACAATGGCTAAACATGCACCAGAAAAGGTACCACAATGTGTCCTAGATACAACACTGGGTGCCCTGTGCCACAACCTTGCAACAATAGAAACACGCGTGGTTACTGGTTTGACTTGGTCATGTGACACTAAAAACATGCAGGGGGCCCTAACACCGGCCCTATTATCAAGTTATAACACTCACAAAGTAAAACTGTCTTTAAACATCATATAATACACGTCACACATTATAACACACTTGTGTTACAGTTATGAATAGATTTTAACATAATCCAAGAGTCCATTACTACTGCTTTGGTGTCAATCTACTTCATTCTGTTACTAACTATTTAGTACGAATTCATCCATTCATTCATTCATTCATTCATTCATTCCATTCATTCATTCATATAACACCCCTTCATTCATTCATTCATTCATTCATTCATTCAATGGTTTGTTCGCTTGTTCGTTCGTTCGTTCGTTCGTTCATTCATTCATTCATTCATTCATTCATTTGTTTGTTCATCCAGTTGTAATTATAAAGCTAGGGAAGGGGGGAGACATTAAACATGAAAAGTTCAGTCAGTGAA
>JAOTOK010026082.1:10043-20730 GCA_025770025.1 Virgularia gustaviana
CAATGGCAAAGTCACGCGATGGCTCAAATATTGTTGTATATGAAACAACAGAGGGAAAATTATCTTTGCATGAGTCACGTCCCTTTTGTATGATTACCGTAGTTCTAGAAAAGCCCTGATAATCAAAAACACAATTACACTACAACAACAGAGGAACTTGCAGCTAGGACATGATATCCGGTGTGTCTATATTATAAGTTTAAATTTAGAAGAATTAACCGTCATCAATATAACGTTTCGGTTGAAATGCTTTAATTGCCGCAACTATTCAGTTCTATGACAGGATAACCTCAGGTAACAATAATATTGCCATGTTCTATACCAATCACATTGCAATGCCGATACCGATCGCTTTCTAATTCTAGATCTATTTTGGAACCTTTTACCAAGAGTTTTGCTTTAAGGGAGTGCGTATTTCAGGATTTTCTGGATTTTGTTCCGTGATCTAATAAAACCCCTCTTTTTACACACATTGATGTGTGACTTGTATGTTCTATGGCGAACAAAATGAAATTTTCACGATGCATAATGAAACCAAAAGTTTCGTAATGAATATAGAAGTATTAATCGATGCTCTCAAAACATTACGTGTACTCTAAATTCAATTCGACAATATCACAATAATTCGTTTGATCGAAATCTGGATATCAAGCAAATCGGTTTGCCTTCGAATCCAAAAGACGCGATTGAAAGTTGCACTGAGCTACTGTATGCCACCTGCTCCATATCAATATAAGAATAAGACGAAAAGACTCGTTTTTGAATTTAAAAAAAGTATATTACTATGTTACTAGTCGATAATGTATAATGCAACGATTAACATTTTCAGTGTTATTCTAAGACATGCAGTTTTATATCTTCATTATTTATTCCTGTATATGATGGTAATCTAGTCCACGCTTTCTTTAACATTGGGGTTTACAATACAAACTCAAATGAACTCCCACACGAATCAAGTTGGAATCTATGTGGATATTTTACCTCAAAATGGTGATTTGAGAGGCAATCTATTGTTGTGAAAGGGAAAGTTACTATTTTACTATTTCCCATGCATTGCTGCATAATAACATTCACAGTCAATAATATGGAGAACGCGATTTTTGCGATTTCCAATTGCTAACTATACTGTTATGAAATGCCATCTATCCAAAAGATTTTATCGTACTACGAATTATACCAAACTATTGAACCGTGTGTAATTGAAACTCTAATATTGGTGCGATCAACTTTTGCCAATCCTGCACTTACAGTCCCATTTAATGCTGAAGGAGTTTACTAGTTATGCTATTTTTAAAAAGGATGCCCTAAATTTTGTTCTATCTATAATATGTCTAGTTATTTTTATTGTATACTGTCCCGAGTGACTAGCGTTGAGGTCATGTTGCTACTATGATAAATAATTGCTGTTCGATGGCACAGTGCATAGTAAAATCTAGATTAGTGTTTATCGAAATGTAATCGTTGTACGTTTAGAGCATAACATTTTTCAGTGGGTTTAAGGTGTTTCTATCTACAATAAGCAACGCTTCAAATCATTCCATTTAGGACAGGGCATTGAAATAATGCAAGCCAAATTCAACCCAACTTAAACCCCTGTGTACATTTTTGGTAATAGGATACCAGACTGGTAATATTATGTAATCTTCTTCAAACGTCTAATTCTATGTCATTGTACAGTAACTTCAGTAGAGAAGGTGATGATATGGCAAGATTTAAATGTTAGTGCATGGTTTGCAAACCGAATACGATTCTGCACCTATAGCATACGATTTCGTGCTTGGAAAAGAAGCGGTGTGTACTTTATAGCTATAGGTTTGTCTGCAACTTTAACGTATCAAAAGAAGCATGCGACTAACATTTGTTTATCTGATGACACTGTTGCCAGATGACAACTTACTCATTTTACTCGGTTTAGTTAAACACTGATTACTTTATTGTTTGACAGGGCCACAAACATAAATGGAGTCACAAAACTGTGTTGTTTATACAACTACTTCCTTGCTCCTTAATTGAAACTAAACAACTCCCTGTATTTGTGGCCCTCAGATACTGACTACTATGGTTTTACATTTGAGAAGTGCAAAGTGGCAATATTTTAATCAAGCTTGCATCAGCTCATGACAGACAATTTTACTCGCAAGAGGAAGAAAGAAAACCTAGAAAATCGCCCATTTTATTGTTCAACAACGAAATATTGACCAGGCTAAAATTTTCTATGCTTATTTAATGATCCCTGATCCTATATAAATGTATTCTCTTCATAGAAATATATTGAGAATATGCAACAGTATTGATACTATTATGATACATACATATCACCACAATTCATTTCTACATGTATAAAGTTGGAGATTGATATGCTGTACACCTAAACTATGATGAACCAGTTTGTGAAATTATTGTAACATCTTATATCAACTTCCAAAACGTTCATAATATCAGTGGATGTATACATGTTTTAGCAGATCTAGAGCTTAAACTTTTGCAGCAAATGCAAACAGTGAAATCAGTGGTTTCAAGACTATACTTAGCCTTACCTTTGATGAACAACTTTCAGGGCAATATTGAACAATATTATATATTGCACCAATACTTTAACTATAATACTATATACTAGAGCAACTAAAAAATGGTATTGGTCTAACTTATTCACTTGGAGACCAATTTCAGGGCTATAGTCCTTGGCTTGGTTTTGATAAATGGAATTACTAAGCACTTGTGTGGAATTAGACAGAACCTTATGGAGCATTTCATATAGTATACTCAACTTCTATTATTTAAGCCAAGATGTTCAAACTAAAATAATCATGCACTGAAATATGTTAAAGTATTTAGTTAATATCCAAGTTTTAATTAAAGAAGGACATTTTGCCTGTTCTATATAGTTAAAATTCACTTTTTAGCAATGCAAAGGTTTATGTGGCAGAATATATTGGAAAAGTACGTAGTCTATCTATAGTTGAACCAAATGACACAGTGATGTAGTGGTTATTATATAGGCTGGTTTTACACAGAATATATTTAGTTGTTAGAGTGAAATTTCTTCTGGTAGGGGCGCATTTGCTTTAAGCTGTGATCACAACAAATGTACGTTGAGGAAAATTTTCCCCAATCATCAAAATAAATCGAAATTTGGTTCACATTAACACAATGTTTCTTCATTTAGATCGCTCTGAGCAAATATATCAGTTGTAATCATGTTTAAGGAGAAATTACCAAGGACGAAGGTTGATCCTGCCTTACACCATTACCTCTTTTAGGGGTATATAATAGTTAGCCATACTTTGATTGGAGAACATTCGTTCTTCTGGAAGACGTTTTTAGTAGAACCATGGAATCTATTTTATGCATGACTACTTTTACAGCTTTTCGTTTACCTTACCGAGATAAATATTTTCGGCAAAAAGACGTTAGATACTGCAGCTATATGTGTGCCCTTCTTTGGGTTAAAAAGTAATGCTTGCATGCAGTAACAATAGTTGTTTGGATGGAAATGTAGAAGCATGATATTCTATATTGTACCGATATTTGAACTAGTTAATTTATGTTTTATAACTATTAGCTAAATCTTGTTTGAATCGAATGTAGCTATTTGTTTCCTCAATTTCAATATCACTCCAAATTTAACGTAAGTTTAATAGTATTTTCCTTCGCTATTAATTTAATTTATAGAGGCTTCTGGCATCGCTCTTATGAAATTATGACTTACTTTTTCAGAAGGGCGTTCGTGTTCTCTGCTTCTGTGGGTGCCATCCAACGACGTTGAGCTTCGTGAGTACGGTGCTTCGCTGCTTGAAAGCTTCTCTATCTTTTCTATGTCGGCTTGTCTCTCCTTGTAAACAGATGGAGAGGGTGATCTTTTCAGCTCTGCATAAAAATGGAGAAAAACAGAGACATTAGATAATTACTAAAAATATCTCTTTGACTTTGTGCCGAACTAAGGATCGGTATATGAAAAAAAAAATTGTAGTTAACTTGCTGCTGTATCTATAATCAGTATGAAGCTATTCTACAAATTGCACTCCCAGAATATACAGCAAGCCCTTCGTAGCTCAGATATATTAAAATATATTGCAACAAGTTATACAGTAGAGAGGCATTTTCTTCGATACTTATAGAAAGTAGAAACAACTGCCTAGAGTTGGTCTAGAACTTATAGTGCCATTAATCAGTATAGGGCGTATGTATATCGAACAACCGGCATATTATAGAAAATTTAGTCGGGATCTCCTGAATCAGATGATTGCAGATTGGTATTGGTATTACTTATCAAGCCATAATATGCCAAATGACATAGCTAGGTGCATTAAAATCGTAAAACAACGTAGTTGCTGTATTGCACTGAAAACCGTAGACGTGATCTTGCAATATCCAACAAATTAACAGAGCATTTCAGATCCTCCGTTCGTCACTGCAGCCAACTACCCGCGTGAAAACATAGACGGACGAAGAGTAAGTATCGTTATTCTTATCAAATCTCCATTCACTTTGGTGTTGCTCAAAACGTATCAGTAAATTGTATACAATATACTTCAGAAAATGTTCAATGCATTTTTAAAATAAACGCTGTAAAATAAAAGACCTGAAAATGTTTTGCGCAGACGAGATATACATATGTAATTATACGGATAAGAATACACGCTTTGATCGTGCAAATTTGGGCGATATAATTGAGCTACTAAACGAGACTTTTGTTTCAAGTTGACTATCTTACTCATTGGTGGCGGAAAATTTCGAAATTTCTGGTCAATAGTATAGTAATAATCAATTTTCTTCTTTCCAACCCATTGTTGCAGTATTTTACTTAATACAAAACGATGTTATTGAGAAAATTGTGGGACTGTATAATGGTTAAACAATCGCAGTTTGATCAAAATCAAGATTGAGTTGACGTGCTCGTAAGATTCATGTTCACCATCGGCTTCTTTGATAAAAACACTGTGTCAAAAGCAATATGAGATGAGCGAGGGCGACAAGAATTCCATGGCCGTTGTCCAACGCGATATATGTATACAGTACAAACATATTTAGACCTATTTTCAAAAACAACCTATTCCAAACTTTTAGTTGTTTCCAGGTCGTTATTGCACGGAGACATTGATCAAAGCGTATCAGGCAATTACCTATAGAGAAGGACAGTGTTAGCAGGTGATGTAGCATCCATCGGGCACGGACAAAGGGGCGGAAATACGAACTGCACCAGAATAATCTTCTGTTTGTTTCTTTAAAGTTTTCGAAAGCTGCCGGTTAAGAAGTGGGTACTGAAAACTTATTCGTCCAAACAAGTAGTGTACCCAGTAGATAGTAGGAAATAATACGCAAAGTGAGATGAGCTCAGAATGTTTAAAGTGATCTCCATCGCTGACTAACCTTATTTATGCGATATTCTACTTTAAATACCTAAAGTCTAAAGAAAAACGTGTTCATTTTAAAGGATTATATACGAGCCCTTAACTGTTTACCGTCACCGGCCAATTTTAATATTCCACCTTATATACTCGGCCAGATGATTTTATTCGTCAGTGGATGACTTTGCGGCTTTTGAAGTGTTAGTAAGAGCTGAAAGCCATTCTAAGATTCAGGATACTTCAAAAGAGAAGCACGTACACATTTGAATGTATATGTGTCCTAATTTAGGCGTTATGCATGGTCCACAGAAGTAGCAATTACACTCGAGATAGGATTCGAAACTGCGCAAAGAGCTGTAAAGAGTAAACTAAAGCTGTGAATGCAAAGGTACAAGTCCAATTTTCGCAGGGAATTACAAACAGGAGCGTCAGAAAATATCATAATTTAGTGCGTGTCTAATAAGAAAGTAAACTTTGTTACTAATATATATACGACATACGACACGTTAGGTGCCATAAGTTAACAGTACGTGCGCATAGTTGTAAGTTACCCCAACGTAATTCGTGTGTTAATACTAACAGTGGGAGTTCGAATTTTGCGGTTGTTTTTGCTATACTTTGTTGCACGGACCAACCGTCATCGCTTCACCAACTCGACCAATCATACTCGCTTTGCATAAAATCTTCTTCTATTAAAAATCTTTCCACACTCTACTTTTCGTGTATGCATTGCTGTAAATGGGGCACTATTTCATTTTGGCTATTCGCCGAAATATTTCCCGGCCGTGAACTTCTGTTAAATGTGTTTGCGGCCTCATAAATGCGAACAACAGACGCCCATAACATCAACTCCATGCCGGTAATTCACTTGTTTAGCTAGGCTTATTTTGCAGGCATTACTTAACGATCCAAGTTTAACTTTGAAATAGTGCATTACAAATTACATGAAAACATGCAGTTTCGGAGAATTTCGAATGGCAATGCGAGTGCTATCGTCTAGTGTATCGTCATAACAAAGGCAGCCGCTGCAATAAACCAGCTCCTTTTCAGATTGCTCTAGACTCTAGTACATATAATATGCCTATCTCTAGCTGTTAACTCGTAAACGTTTAGAAATGCCTAAATTCTCTCCGAGAGAACCGTGAAAGCTTGATATTCTGGCTCTAAGGTACTGATTTGTTGACGTTATCTTTATTTGTAATGAAGTTGACAGAGGTATCCGTTGCACTCGACTGTTAATATGTGTATAATTTGTGGAAAATGAACTCACTTGGGTCGTCCAAGTCTTCGCTTGTGTTGTATGGTATTCGCAAGGCACGGAAGACTTCGAATGCTCCTGCGTGATCTTTCGTTAAAGCATTACTGTTTATTCTCAGAACACTTGACCTAAGAGTAGCAAAGAACGATATGATCACACAAGTACGGCCGCGTTGTCGCATTCAACGCGGTGGCCTTTTCGAATCAAAACAAGATGAAGCTGAGCAATGAATGGAAAATAGACGAACCTCGGCTGGCTTGTGTCCGCCTGTTTGGGTAATAAATGCGAAGGAAGCTCGTCGTTTTTATCCAAACTTTGGCCCGATAGGCCAGGACTAGTCGTCGCATTCACTTCCCACTCCGCTGCACGACAGTACTGCCTCGACGGGTCTCGTGGCTGATTCACCGAAGCAGGATTGCAATCGCTTGACTGTCCACTACTGTCCCTGACAAACATAGTCTGACTCTCGAAAGCCTCCCAAGAAGAAACAACAGGTTGTATGACCGGACTTTTCGGCCAGTGCCATGGAGGAAGGCCCCAAAACCCCAACCAAGTAAGGTTCTCTTCTCGTATGCTCTCCCTTGCACCATCAGCAAACTTGACCGTGTAGAAATCATCGTACTTGGCCTCGACTGAGCCAGGATAGAAAGTGCCATCGCTTCGCTTTGCGTAGATCGAGTTGCTTAGGACAATCAACGGTGCATGTTCTGTTCCAAAGGACATTGTCGATGAGCCTAATATACGCGTCGTCCCGTGCAAGGCCAGTGAGAATTCTACGATGCTAGCTCCGAGTTGATGAATGGGGAAGCGTAAATGAGCTTAGACTCGGTCGGTTTTCCAATCAAAACTGTTGATACGTGTATATCAGTTTACGCAATTGCCAGCACCGTGCTATTTGCTAGATGTAAACCTTTGCTCGAAGGCTGCAACGTGGAAATTCCACATGTCCAAGTGAACGAAGTACAAGTTGACAACCGCGGGGAGCCGGGAAACCTCGCTCAGGTCCAGTCAGTCGAATGTTATGGCACACCGAGCAAACCTCGAACCAATCAAAGGTGCAGATGCTGCGTCGCTGGGTCGGCTGGCAACATGAAATCAGCAGAACAGCAACTCGCTAGCTAGCTAGCTGGCTTAGCTACGTACGTTCCGTGTACAAGCTTATCTGTACTGCATGTACTGGACAAAGAAATTAAACAAGATTATTCAAGCATTTCGATTTACGTAAATGCAGTCATCTGGACGGCACTTCCGCTCATATTCCCCAAGGCGATATTACGAGCCCAATATAGCTATGGCCTAACTACCAAAACAAAAACGTTTGGTAAGGAATGCTCTGGCGTAAACAATCTCTATGAGCATTGTTCACAGGAGTTAGAACCATACGAACAGACTATTTTAGCAGCGGCGTTTTGCTCAAATATTTGTTATGTTTTGGGAAATATTTCTCGCGGGGGCGGTCACTGTACAAGCTTGCATTTGCTCCGTGCCGGTTTTCAGCCGGGCGCGAATGAAAGCCGTTTTTCGCTTGCGGCTTCGAGCGAGCTTTGTACGCTATTGCGCTTTTCTGCTTAGCCGTAGAACTAATACGAAATACAATGGAGATTACCGGTCCCTGCTTGTTCCGAAAGTGTAATTTCGCTCGCTTCCAGGGTCATGCGTGATGCGCTGTTATATTGCTCTTTTAAACGATAGTTATATATATATTTCACCACGAAACATGGGTTCGGGTTTCCGTAATCAGAAACCGATCGAGGGAGACCGGGCGTTTGCCTCTTCTCGCGAAGAGCGCAAGAAAGTGAACGTTACTTCGTGACTAGAGTCGTTTGCATAGCTGCTTAAGCACAACGGAAATTCTTAATGGCTTACAGTAAGTAGAGTGCAAAAGGACTCCAACGCGCATAGAGGTAACAAGCCGAGGTCGGAAATCGCCTTTTTGCCGCAAAATCGACCCGAATTTTGGACGGAGACTCGTTTTCGCCGGTGATACGCCATGCTATGGGGGAACCACACTGTTATAGCGTGAAATATCACACGCTGTTATTTCAAAGCGTTCGGCATTCGTAAGATTCGGCCACGTTGCCTAATTATTTTTAGATGGGCGGCTAAATGGCTATGACGTCAATGTGACGTCATTACCTGGCCAAAGACAATGTGGCAGTTGTAATTAATAGCGTATCATGTAGCCTTTTGATTGTCTTTTGACAGCCGTCACTTGGAAGACAACGCCTTTGTCCAATCGCCCTCTGGCATAACGGTTATTCCTAATTAAAACTTCGCCCTTTTGGTGGTATCGCTACTCTCTGCGTACACAAAGTTTGGTATGAAACTAAGGTGACTAGAACGACCTCGTGGTAACCCCTGCTCGATGTTCTAATTACAGGAAAATGCCTTCGATGATTATCTAAGATTAGGATTAACCCAAGGAATTTGCGTTCCAAACGTGACCAACGCTTTGAGGTTTGGCGTAAGGCCTTGAGCCTTCATGATACTCTATAAACGTCGGTAAAGAGTTCGAAACGTGCTGTACTCCCTTTTCCTTAATTACTAGCGCCATTTAACATTTTCTTGTCGGAGTTTCTGTGTTCAGGCTGTACTGTCAGATGATCTTTATTTGTCGCCTAAAAAATCTAAAATCTGATTTTAAATAGGCCAGAAACTACCTGTTAAATAATTCAAGATTACGATGCCACATTATCAGTGCTCTCCAAACTTCGATTTGAGTATCTGGCTGCTTATTCGTCCAAAGCAGATCTAGCTTTTATGCCATTCAATTGGGTGAACCCGTTTATCGTCCGATTAATGCCTTCAGATACGGGAAACCAACTAAAGACCAAGGGTTTCAATTTTGTAGGAAGGAGCAATATTTATAGTATTAATGCACGGTAATGTTTTACGCACAGCTACTTTAATCGAATTCAGTAATTGCTGTTACATATATTATAAATTCCAAGAAAATAAAACTGACCTCAAAAAGTTGACCACGCCTACTTTCTCCTACTAAAAGCTTAATTACTTCACGTAATTTTGGGTTTTTTGTTTTATGGAACTTTAAAGGTTTGTTCACACGATTCAATTTTACCGGATCCAATGTTATTCTAGGATAACAGTGTCCGTTTCACTGGTTGTGTTCCCATCATAGCGCATGCTCAGATATTTGCCAATCATATACAACGATATCCTCGATCATATACGCCAGAATAACATGAGATCCCACCAAATTGGATCGTGTGAATAAGCCTTGAGGGTATATTGGGATGGTAAGTTCATCTTGAAAGAAATCTTGAACAATGTAACCAGATATTTTGAAAGCTAGTTACAAGCTAAAGCTAAATATGGTCATGTAAATGATGTAATAGCAAAACATGGTCCCAAAATCATTAAATGGTTCATAATAGCTCTATGGCTTAATAAATACTCTCAGACTCTATTCAACTAGTTATCTTAGCTTGAGTGCTTTGCAAGGCATATCATGTATGTCAAGATATAACTACCAATGAGCATGCTCGATTTTTGTTAGGATCACCGATGTATGGGTTAACTGTTTAAACTGAATTGACCTATTCACTTATATACGACTTATTGTGTGATTATGGCACATTTATATAGGATATTAGAAAATGGCTGAAATGCCTGGTGTTTAATCAAACAACAATTTGCCTGTATACAAAAGCTTTTCTATACATTTTGGTACTTTCCCAAATTGGCTATACCGTTACACGATCCACAAATATTTTTATCTGAAAATAAATTAGGAAACTAGACAGATTTGCTTATGCAGCTTTCTTCCAGTCTTCTCAGAGTCACTGGTTTGTTTTCGGAAGCCCCTGTTGAACTGAACAATGTCATGGATACTACGTATAAAATCGGCAGTTCAATTACAAGCAAACTGTTAGATGACATCACAAAAAAATTTAGTTAAACAGGAGGCCTTTTACCGTTTATGGGGCTGCTGTTGACTGCAACAAGGGGTTATGTCCTGAGTGAGACATATACAAGCGCATACCACTTGATAAGGCATTCGTTTAGTTTTAGCTGACAGCTCAATTTTGGCCGCCCTGTATTTGAATAGAATGCAAGCACT
>JAOTOK010026083.1:0-12192 GCA_025770025.1 Virgularia gustaviana
TTTTCTCGCTAATAATATAAGAGTTTGGGGTTCCCGCGTTCTACGTCCGCGTCGTCGTTGCTTAAGCTCTCTAATATTTCTCCAGTACGGACCTCCCAGCCGGATACGTGTCGTTGTAACACAATTAGCATGCATTTCTCGTTGTAAATTTAAGCCATTCAAAAGATCTTTCAAACGAGACAATAAAAGTTTTCGCTCCATCTATCGTTAGATTAGATCAAGTAAGATTGGGCATATTAATTTTTGAGTAATCAAATGATCGATCTGACATTTACTGCAAAACGTGTTAATAAATAAATAAATTAATTAATTGTTAAATAAATTAGTGTTTTTATAAACATACATTATCTTTGCTATAAATTCAACCAGTTTCTTTCGTCAAACATCATTTTGTGGTATTCAAAAACTTTGATTGGCAACATCAAAAATTTAAAACGATTGCACTGCAATAATAGACTACAATAAACAAAGACTTTAGACTTATATCAATATTTAGGTCGTTTGTGGCTAATAATGTTCTCTTAATGATCTATCAGCGTGAATTAGCGAAACTTTAAGGAAAGGCGTCAACAAGACTGTTGCCACCATAATTCTCAATTTAAAAAATGAAACGGTATTCATTAAAAGAATCTCTTTCAAACGTACATTTCCTTTATTTATGTTCTGAACTTTCTTATTGGCAAAAAGCAAGTAATATTTTATAGCTTATGTTAATATGTAACTGTTAGCCAAACGAACATTGTGGTCCTATCGAAAAGAAAATTTCAAAACCTACGGCCAGTTTGTTGTACACAAATTTATCCTAGCGGGATTGAATGTCGCAACCCAGTGAGCTCTAAGGTGACTAGAACGATAACTCAACCATGCATCTTTTAAGCCGGCTACTGTGCTAACGGGGCCGAAAACGTATCGTCTAGAGAGCGTTGTCCTTTACAGTGTAGTACAAGATAGACACATTTGAACAAGGAAACAAGTTGATAACACAGACTCACACTTTCTGGAACAAGTTTGAATAGCATACACTATTCACTTTTCACCATAGTTTTTTTTTCGAACAGTGCATTCTTCGGCGCAATTTAAATTCCGGAATCCTCTGGAAAGGCATTTTCTTGTAAAATGTCTTTCGCTTCGAAAAACCCCAGTTTGTGAACTTGAGATCAATCAAAAACCACAATTTTCTGCTGAGCTTTGGTATGTTTAGATGTTTTAAAAGAGACAATAAACGAAATAGTTCAATGCACAAATATAAAGTTCATTGTGTGATGATGATTGTGGGATGATTTATTTTTTAAGCAATTAAAGAAGAAAGAAGTACTGCCGTGAGGTGAAAAAATGGTCAGTGCCTGGTAACCACTTTGCGCCGTGCACTTTACGTCGTTCATGAGATGTATCTTTCGCCCATTGGTTGAAATCGACTCAGGGTAAAACCAGTGTCGTCATTTTGACGTAAAGTGCAGGCAAGTTCGTTCCCAGGCAGGGACCATTTTTTCCACCTCACGCCGTACTTTTAAATGCTTTCATATGGCACTTAACATCATTTCTTTCAAAAATAAATCATCCCACAATAATCATCATATTATAATGAACTTTATATTCGTGCATTAAACTATTTCGTTTCATAGGCACTTTAAGGCCTACTCCTGTTCCTTAAGTTGAATTAAAACGCCAAAAAATGCTTAAAAATACGCAAAAATGCTGTAAAAGCCATCAAATCCCTTAAATTGTTTGAGCATTTCTTGTCAATTTTGCTTAAAATGCGTAAAAATAACATGAACCGCCAGCTTGTGGCCAACAAATGCGGCGTTTTAGGGACACGTCGGAGTCTCGAGGCCTACTCCGGGTCCTAAAAGTGCATTAAATCGCTTAAAAATTCCAAAACAAACGCGCAAAATCCTAAGTATATGGGACTTCAGCTTATGAATTTATTTTTCCTGTCAATACTTTTAGAGTTGACTAGTCGCATCTTGGGTATACCGCCAAGCCGCCGACCATCGATACCAGTCAACCATGTTCTGTCATAATAGGCGACGCTGACGATTTCGGTCTCACTCCTCCCCTCAATTTTATTTCATGAAACATTTCTGTTGATTGGCAGACGACAAATAGAAAACGTTTAAAGTGCCTATGAAACGAAAATTTTTATTGTCTCATCAGAAAGATCTGTTAAAATGGTTTTGTAAGTTATTTTACGGTTTTTCATTCACTTGCTTCGTTATTGAGTTATTCCAGTTTGTTTAAGGCGTGCAAGCTAATTAATCCACAAATCCACGCACTTTCTCATTGGCATCTTGGTATAATACATATCAGGGGTGTCAAAAGACTGAAGACAGTGACACTATATAATGCACATACAAAACCTTTTGTGTCAACTCATTATGCAATGTGACATAATTACCATGCATTTGGCATTGTAAACAATCTGAAATAATTACTCAACAACAAAGCATGCAAGTAAACAAAAAAACTGTAAAATAACTTACAAAACAATTTTAACAGATCTTTCTAATGATACAATGAAAATTTTCGTTTCATAGGAACTTTAAAAGTAGTCTATGACGGCACGAAACGATTTTTTGTACACTAGAAATTTACACTACACAGAATTTATTAATTAAACGTTTCCCAGTTTTTTCTCAGTCATGCAATTTCAATGCTAGACATGCTTGATTTAAATAAATTTGGAGAGTATCTGAAATATGGTATCGTGGTATTAAGAATAGTATTTTGACAAAAAAACAATAATACGTGTAATTTTCGATAATACAATGTTGACCACTGATTTTTGGTTAGTCAGAAACTCTTCTATTAATTCCAGCTACGTTAGTATTGGTGTTAAGGAAGTAGCTAGTACAGTACACCCGAGAATTCCGTCTATTTATTGCGTAAGCAGTGCTGTCTCTTTTTGGCATTATTATATAATATGATTGCCATATTCGTACACATACAATGGTCTAAATTCAATTGTCATATTTATAATATTCATCTAATAAATACATATAGATTCACCAAAACTCCCTAATTTCATTTCAACTTCGGCCATTTACAAGGTTGGGTTTTAGAATATTCTCGATAACTTTTGGATGGTGTAGCGAACCTATCAGAACTAATGTCAACATACATATTGGTGGCACAACTAAAGATTAGTCGCTATTCTACAACGAGCCACGGTCTTTGCGATACAGGGTCCTTCGCAATTGTTTTCAGAAATCCGAAAATTGTATTAATTATAGTAACACGTTTTATGGCCGGCCACTATGACAAGGAAATATATTCAAATGAAGTAAGGTTAAAATGCACAAGTTCGGATTCCAGTCGTTAACCAATAATAGTGTGATTTCACACGTGAAAAGACTTATGCACGGAAACCATCGAGCAGTGTCATATAACAAACAATATTGTTATAAATGCCCCATCTGCTGTACATTTTGCAAGTTCGCCTTTAATTTATTTCGAAGTCCTCGAGCATTGCAATCTCTACCGCCCCTTCTATTCAACCGTCTCCTTCACTAGCTAGCCCTTTTGATACACTGCTGCATCAATAATATAAATCTATGAGAAGAAAAATACCTAATGACGAGAAATTTTGACAGAACAAAGAATATAACTTCAATTTCTTATGTGCATCTTTTAAAAATGCCTATTCGCTTCTCTAAACGATTTCCGACCGCAATGCATTCTGGTAAAACGTACATCCGCCATCTTTTTAATTATGGTCTATTGAGCGAGCTACGTGATCTATCCAATTCCAACACAATTCAAGCTATTTCTTATACAGTCATGCTACGCGAATGGTGCCTTCTCTTATCTTCCAGACTTACCAATACGAACCTCGTTTCCATGCTGCTGGAACATTATCTTTATTGACATGTTGCTACATCTGGTAAACAACAAATGAATATACCTACTCATCTCGAAAATGCCCTGTTCTGATCAGATGCATTATATAAGCATGCACAAAACAGCATAAACAGCCTTGTGATTTGTTCTTGCAAAGTTTGTCTTAAAGTTAAAGAATGCTCTGCCGCCATTTCTGGATATTTGCGCAGTTAACGTAGCCTCTTCTAATTATCGTGCCTGGCGAATACGATAATGACTTTTGCGAACACACCGAGCACACCGAGCTTGTAACAGCAGATACGTCTGTGCAGTCTTCAGTGAGAAAATATATAATTTCTGTGCCAACTCATCATACATATTAGTATCGACTGACGTCGTTATATACACGAGGGAAATATTTAAACAACGAATGCAAACAGGCTGTTACAAACTGTTTTCTGATAAGATAATTTCCGTGCCACATTTAAATTCATTATCTACGTTTAACTGACGTCGAATGATTAGCCTTCTTCAATTTTTTAGTGTATCCGTGCCTTGGAGGCAATCGGTCAAATACGTTTGCATATTATCAGTTCCTACAAGCCTGCGTGAACTGTTGTGTTCACTCACTACTCTGGCAGTGAGTTGTAGAGCTCGCGCACCATGCATGTAACGCCTAATCCCTCTAAGACCCTTTATTGGTTCATTCGCTTTGGCTCGTTTTCGAGTGATATGCGTGTGCGCATCCATATCGGCATCACAATTTTATTGATAACGAAATAAATTCATATTTTCGCGCAGTGTGCTTGTTTATGGCGGCTGCTCCGCTTTGTTATGAAATATGAGTGTGTAATCACTAAATCACATCCGAAATGGCTAAATAATTATGTAAATATGCAGCGTAAACGATATCTAACGATCATATCTTCGTCGTGGGAAAAACGTGTTGTCTTATTCTGTCACATTGGGGATTTATATATTTAATAAGTCTGTTCGTTTCGTTCGTTCGTCGTTCATTCATTCGTTCGTTTGTGCTTGCGTGTTATTTAATTCGTCGGAAAATTACTGTACATACGTATACAATAATTTATACGATACAAGGAGTAGACAGACAGGTAAATCATATAGAGACAACATCTTGAGTCACTTGTGAAAAATATGCGCTTGTTGGAAAATTTTCGAAATGGACTAACAAAGTAGCAAGCCAAAGACAAATGCCCGGGGCCAACGACTGACTCCTCGCACTAGATCAAAAATATTTTTTTCAGCAAAATTAATTAAGATATACCGAACTATCACCGATGTTCCTGGATACTCATATATAATACTACCTAATGCGCCATACCTTGCAACCCGTACGGTATTATACGGCACCTTACCTTGACGATGAAATAATGCAATGGGAGTCTGATACGTTTTGCTTAACGATACGCTTGATGTAGAAATGGACATTACAGCTTTGTAATTATTGCTGCTGAATGAAAATAGTTTGGCTGTATATATCAGTAGCTGCAAGCAGATTGTTAGTCCATTGCAGTTCCTTTTATTTGTTATATTGTACATGTCAGGCAAGATGTTGACAGATCGCTGCAAGTTAGTTAAGTAATGATTTTCCATAACAAAACTGTAGGCCTCCCAACTCGTAATGATTCAGGGACGTAGATAGAATGATAATAGGAAGAACATGCATGGCGAAGATTCATATATCCTCTATACACACCGTAATGAAAAAGACTGTAATTTTCCGCTTTAAAAAATTTAATGGTAGTGTATGTATTAGCCATTTTATATAGCACTAATTTCTGAATCTTCAGTGACACTAAACAGCACAGTTTTCAGCGTTACGGCATTAAACAGTATACATTATGCCGTTAACTACACCAAACATTAAACCCCAGGGGCCGGTTGTTCAAAGCTTATTATTTTGGTTAGCTTAACCCTAGGTTAGTGAAGAATTGCGAATCCAAATTCTTGGTGCCTGCTGGTTGAAACTTTGTGGCTTCTTAAGAGAACTGTTGTGACTAACTTGAAGTGTTGTGAAATGAATTTTAAATGAAAATCATCGATGCTAACACAGTGAAATAAAACAGTGGGTTAACTTTTAACCCTGGGTTAGCGCTAACCCGCTTTTGAACAACTCAGCCCAGGTAGGGATCTCCTACTTGCATCATAATATTTTTATACACGAAAGGTGTTGTATTGGAGATTTCGCTCCGGCTAAAATGAAATGAAAATTGCGAGAATGTGCAGGTAGACTGCCAGACAAACAATACGTCAAGACAGGACACGAACTGTTCTCTATTATGTCAATTTTGGTATAATTACTGTTATGATGTTGTGTTGTCTTTGTTTCTGTGTTTTTAGTGTTCCTCTTAGCATGTTGTTGTACAGCATTATGTGGGTTCGAAAATAACACTATAAAAAACCCCTTAAATTCTCGTATAACATACTCGTTAATGCATTGATACAGCTGAGATACCAACTATATAGACTGGCTGGTAGCACAATAATATATTTTTTGTAACAGAAAATAACATATCGATATTATGTAAACATCAATAATTACGGTTTTTACCTGGGATTTCCGTCAAAAGCATCACCTCGTATAACTTCTTCCTTTCGGACGATTGATTTCGCCTTGGGTCCAACATTGTTGCCTCTTCGTTTGCTTCGTCCATCGTTTCCAAACGCTTTTTAATCCTAAAGGTTGTTTACATAGCATAAGTCGTGGCTTCGGGGCGCAGTTATCATTATACAGTTTCAAAACCGCTGTTTCAATATGTCGGTGTTTGGCCTGCTGGCAGTGGTGCCTCGACCACGACAGCCAATCGGGTCCTGCGATTACGAAGAAGAACTCAACCAACAACCAATAATATGAGATAAACATTCTTTAAACATTGTATCATAATGTTTCAATGACTCAAAACACGTTCCTTTGCAAACACATGTATATATAATGTGAATGTGAAGGGCTCTTTCAATACCACCAACCAATATTTGTTAATGCTTATCATTACCCAGCAGACAAACTGACTGTATCTTCAGTTGTTATATATTAGGGAGTTTAAATATTAACAAAGCTTTATTTTTTATATAGCGTAAAATGGGTAGGAAGTTGTGCATGAGTATAGTATTGCTAACGTTTATCAAAAGCTACTAGCCAGAACGACAAGTCATAATAATGATGTACTTGAGTATAAGCAGCGTCCAATATAGGCAACATAAAAATGGTTGTGAACACAGTGCCAATCATATGCGTTGTTGGCGCATCGAGTGAAATTAGTCTATATAAAAGCAATGTCATGAGAAAAATTTGTTTACATATCAAGGTGCACGGTTTACGTTTTTCTCACGTTTCTCACTTAAACTCTTTCATCATACCAAAATTAGTCCATGCATGCTGCGTAGGCAAATAACAGTGAAATATTTCGTTAAGAGGTCAATTCGTGGTAAATTGTCGAACCTGTGTAGTAAGGCTTTCATTGGAGAAAATTTTTAGGCAATATGAAATACAAAGCCAGACACTGTTTCTCTATTGAAGGACAACTTCTTCGAAATGTCCGCAACGTAATTGATGCGGCGGCTCCAGTATTCAAGCTGCCACATTTCAGTATTAATTAATTATATTTGTGTTAATTTTGTGCCCTCCCCACCACAAGATGATGCACTTCAAAGATTAGTAAAATGAAACACATCAGATGAAAATTATGATATCATCATTGTTACAAAAATAACGCTGTGTTTACCTCAGTGTTTACTCAATCAAAGGCAACACTATAATACATTCCAAAACCCATATTATGCAGCAAAAAATAATTGATGTGAGTAAAATGTTTTAAAACATATAGAGAAGCTTATTTATTCAGCTTTCTGACAATTGGCCGCTTATTTAATTTGAGCAGCCAAATACTTCCCGATAAAATATTATACAGAGCAGATGTCTACATGCAACGAAATTTTACCGTTCAATAGTTACGGTTGCACTTCGATGATTATTTTAAAATAATGAATTAAATACAACTCTCAGTATATAGAATGTTTTTAACTCGACTTATTCCCGAGATATTCGTGTATCTTTCATAATGCAAATTTTCCTATTTTTAACTTGTGAAATCACGTTAAAGTTCATATGAGATGATTATTTCTTGCTGATGCACAGAGTTTATGGTAGGTATAGCGGGTGTGTTGTGTGATTTATTGAAAAACGCGATATATAATGCTAACTTAGACATACAAAAACGTGGTCGTTAGAAACAGCGTCGGGGACATGCCAGAAACGAATATGTGTCACATATTAAAATGACTTCAAAATAGTGACACTGAGCCAATTGGACTGGGTGTACATGTCAGTTACATCATTTTGATGCAAATTCATTTCCATCTATGGCTCCCCATCCAAGGTCACGCCATTATGTTTGTATGCCGAAATTCAGCATCATCAAACTTAACATCATATTTAAGTAAATAACACAACAATAATCATCACATAATGAACTCCATGGTCCTCTCATAAACAATTTTGTTTCATTGTTCACTCACGGAAACCCCATGCCAATTTTCTTAACAATCCAAAATAATATACCTCAAGCCCTCCTACATCAACTCCATAGCTTTAATTGCTCAAAATTAGCTCTAATTTTTAGAAAAAAGGCAAATTTCTGACCATATAGCAAAATTTGCCCCAAGCAAAATTTAACATAAATTTAATTACAGCAAACTGCGTAATATTTATTGGAGAATTTCTGTCTGTTGAAGAAGCTATTTTGTAGATCGAACATGAACTATATCTGCGTCGCTTCAGTAACACTGCTGAACAGCATAACGTCACGATATATGACTTAACTATGCGATACCTGGCCCATTTGACGTATCATAGGTGTATATATCATTGCATAAGAGCGACGAGGTTAATTTTATTCACTGCCACCCTTTACTGTATCTGCATGTATTTACAAATTTTGTTCTTGCTTCACCGGGAATAAAAAGTTGTGTTTGTCAATGACATGGGGCAAGTCATGATATTAGTTCGTCCTTGAAGTTGAACCCAACTCACCCGTTTGTGGTAACACAGACTTAATGCATATGTCAAGAGCAATTAATCATGTAATGTATAGACAGAGTATAGACAAATATTTCTTTTTGACACCATCAAAGCGACACAATTATTTTGTCAATAATGACATGTACTAAAAAAGCGTCAAACTGAAAGCGTGATGTACGTTTTATTAACTTTTTCAAAAAAATATTCTATAATATAGCGGTTGGCATCCGAAAAACTACACAATTTAAGTACGCGCAGCGTGACACGTAGCATATACATAACACAGGATATCTATAACAAAAAAACCTTCTCCAGCCGATATAGCCAAAATTCGATTTGTCTTAGATTTGGTCAGAAAAGGCATGAAAAATGCTGAGTTCACAAAGCAAACGTGTTTGTATTATAGTAAAAACAAAAGAAATTAGAAATATGTTTTCAGAGAATCCCGAACAACATTCAGGGACATGGTCTAGTTGTGTTTCGGCAAGTTTCTCGAGCAAGGTTGTGGAGGGGTCTTATACCTGCCGAGAATGTATTATGATTGATTGCAGTGTCTAAAATGTCGCAAAGAAATCCTGCAGCAAACTGTGAAATTGGTTCAGTGGAAAGCCAGGGACATAATTATGATGTGATTTCGTAAAAAAATTGTTCCCAATAATTGAAGCATTTTTCTTTTTCAGGACAGCATACCTAAATACAACACCTTATTATTAATATCATGTTTTTCAAAAAAATAAGTCACACGACAATGAATAATAAAAAATTGTCCTATCGAAAGTTACAGTTTTGTTATAGCACTCGCAGTTAATTCTTTTGGAAACCTTGCTTGAAGTCTCCGTAAAGTTCCACGACAATATATTGTAAAGTTTGCTCTCTGCGATACATGACCTAGCTGGTGTACAGTATGTATATCATTACATGATAGCGGAGGAAATTTTCTAACAGCCACCCCTCCCTCTACCTGCATGTATCTACAAATTATGCTCTTCCTTCACCAGCAGGCTGCAGGCCTTTGTTCTCCATAAATAGAAATAACTTGTGTTTTTTAGGAACGTCCATTTATAGCTAATAGTTGTCAGTAGTCATGACATACGGCTAGTCATGATATACCAACAAGTACCTTTTAGGGAACCCAAGACTACCCCGTTTGTGGCAACATACACTTAATGCATATGCCAAGAGCAATTAGTCATGTAATGTATAGCCACACTTCTTTTCGCAGACCGTCAAAGTGACACAATTAGTCAATAATGACATGTACTCAAAACACTTCCATTGTGAAGGTGATGCACATTTTATTATTCTTTTTAAATAAAATCTATAGCCATTTCCCCCAAAAAAACTAAACACATTTTAAATACATGCAGCGTGACATGCAGGAAGCATACAGTATTACTCCTAGGACATCTATGATACAAAAACTTCTCCGGATAAAGGAAAACTTAGAACTGACTTCAAAGCCTGCTTTTTCACTATAACTAGTCAAAACATAACAAATTAGAAATGTGTTTTCAGAAGATCCCAAACAACATGCAGGGTCATACAGTAATACAGAGTTTTGTCGAAAAAGGTTGGATTTTTTGGCTTGTGTGTTTAAAAAACGATGATTTGACCATGTAACGAGTGGCGTAGTTGGTCCGGGCGGCCAGTCTTATTTTGGTTGTTTGGGCATCCCTGCCAAGATAAGAAATTTAATTTGCTGTTTAACCCAATCTGTTTCAGACATGTATAGCGTAGGCTATAATGTATAGAATCTGACCTGCGTGCAGAATAGATTCAGGTGGGAACAAGAAAGGTAAAGATTGTTGATAAATCTGGCGAGCTACCACCGTGGTTGGCACTGATATTTTAGAGTCTCTGGATCGCCGGATCGCCAGATAATACAATTTTGGAGTCAGCATCTTAAGTGCGGCCATTTGAGTTATCAGATATCGCTACAGTGCGATGGTTTCGTCACCGGAAAAAAATAAATTTACAGTTAAACGGGTATAGCTACTGCAGTACTGGGATAGAACATTATTATACGGTCCACCGATCACGGGATGTCATCATTTCCCCTATACATTTCGTTATAAAAACTATAGTACTATTCTTTTAAGCATATAGCTATAATCTTTGAGCATAACATGCCTAAACTAAAATATCGATATAAACAACGTTTTTGGCATCCCGTGCAAACATGGTTGGGAGGGTGGCAAGCGGCCCGAACGCAATTCCAAATGGTAGAAGATTCCTGCATGAGTAAGCACTTGTCAATATTTGAAAAAATAATATATAATGGAACATTAATTAAAGAAGTTTTATGCGGAAAATGGTATCCCCCCTTATTAATCCTTCCACCCAGCCTGCGTACAGAAGCTATGTTATTATAGCGGATCAGCCAACAGCGGGTCATCCCTCTCAGTTTAAAAATATGCAGTCATTGCTAACTACTGTAGACTACCCGTTCTGCTTGTAACTTCTTCCATTTGGCAACCGCAAAATAGCTACTTTTCTCATCGAAAAATTATCGCTGAACTCTCCTAGAATAATAGACAAGCATCCGCCGGGAAAGTGGTTATGTCAATCATTAAGACGAAAACTACTCGCAGTTCAGCCACCGGTAATACGGCATATTATTTTTTTATAAAAATACGTAGTTTATCGGTCGTTTTTCAATTTCAAAACCCAAACACGTACACACACAAGACCTCGTCAAATAGATTTCCCATTGAAACAGGTAAATTGTCAGAAATTAATCAAATTCAATTTTTCCAAGAACAGCTGCAGTTCATTTATGGAAGTATAATTATTTAGACAAGATGTAGCTATATAGTTTTAATAGCTATAGCGGTTAAAGGAGCATTGCGCGGTTGTCTTGTGGCCATTTTGTCCTCGATCTAATATGGTTATATGAAGCGAAATTAAGTACTGCATACTAGGAAAAACAGGAGCAAAGCACATACATGCATGCAGCATAATAATATGCCATAGTTAATTCGGCTTATTTACACAAAAGGAAATCATGATGTTGTACGGCGGCGGACATGAGACGGCAATTTACTTCCTTTTTGCATTATTGCAAAAACTTGAAAACACTCTATAATTATCATAAATTTGTACTTCTTCCCCAATTTCACTGTTGAAGAGCTATTCTTAAGTCGTTGTGTTCTTGGCCGACCTGACAATCGGACTACAACATATATTTTGCAGTTTTTAATACTTCTACAAAAGTGAACTTTGGGTGGACGAGACGCAAAGAAATTTTATCAATTCTATCAAATAAGGCAAAACATTAGGCACAAAATACGATTAAAAGCTCTTTGATTAACATTATAAGGATTTCCAATTAATTT
>JAOTOK010026105.1:0-12170 GCA_025770025.1 Virgularia gustaviana
CTTTAACCTTGATTTTAGCATCATTGTATCTTATTGGCTTTAGTTTTATGTGATATCACTATGTTTGGCAGACAGTTCATAAGGAAATGTAATGTTTTACCAGTAAGTTACAGTTTACTATTTAGAAACACACTATGACTATACTCAAATATCAATTATTAAAATGTGACATATAATATTATGCTGAACTGATGCAAAATATTATTCTGTTCACTAAGATTTAAAGTGCACATGAGATGAAATGGTTTATTGTAGAGTTATCAAGTTAATTATGTAATAGGGTTATTGTGGCATGATTATTTTTGAAAAACATGATAGGGGGGGTTACAGTGGCTTAATGTAAACAAACCATTTGTTTAGATTTTGAATTTCTAAATTGTAGGATATCTGGATTTTATATTAATTTTTGTAATTTTTTTTGTGAACAGAACCATGATTCTTTATCATCTTTGTCTAATTGTCTTATTCCAGACTGCCCGGCAGATCCTATCTGGTCAAATTCCAAAGCAAGTTAAGAAAAAAAGCACCACATGTTAGTTTTATATGAAACCTTGCAAGCTCAGTATTTAAGTTAAATAAACAAGACAAACATGTAATGTGTGCTTTTAAATACTAATATATTGGTGATTTTCATTTTCTCTAACAGGTATAAAGAATGCCCAATCACTGCTTAGCAAAACAAGGTCACTTTCATAGTATATTATCCCTGATTAAGACTGTGATTTTCTTGCAATGATACACTGTATACCTATTTCTTGTTGTTTTTTCAGATCACTCAAAACTCTAAATACTGCAGCCCTTGATGCAAACACAAATTTTATAAAACGAATGGAGAAGTTTTCTATCTTAAGATGTTCTGGTATGACTAGAATTTTTTCATCTGAATTTTGACCAAGTCCTGCACCCAGACGTACAAGTTACTGTCAACTGTAACATTTTCGGCATTTGTCTGTACATAGACCTAATTCCATCCTATGATGATTTTGTTTCAGCTGTAGGTATGTCAACCCTATGTCCATCAATAATTTGTGTAACAAATAGTGATGGTGCGTTGGAAAGCAGTGAAGATGATGAGGAAGCATGTCCGGTCAAAAGACAGTCGCTTGCGAGGAAGAAACAGAAGTACTGACAACTAATTTGCCTTTCAACATTCATAGAGGCTAACTAAGACAAAAGAACCATACTGTACTGCATGTGTCAGCTGTGTATCTGCATAAACCATAACCTTGAACCTGAACGAACAGTGCACTGGGGTACAATTACTGCTGGATGATATGGAACACAGGATAGGCTTGGTTATAAATGTCGATATGACTGTATGATACTTTATACCAATTTTTAGCAAAACAGCTTGTAGCATCACAAAAATTATCTTAAGGTGAAGCTGGCTTGTAAAAAAATGTTTTAAAAAATTCTGGTACTTGATAGCAAGTTAATGCTTCAGTGACTTTATTTAATTTCATTGCTGGTGCAAAAAAAGTTGGTAATTAAGGAGTATATTTTACAGTGAATAGTACATTCATGTGCTTATTGTCGGAGTTATTGATGAAACTTACAATTGTAAATGTAACTTTTATAAATCATGAAATATATGTGTGATAAATTCTAGAAACTAGGTTTTACAAGTGCCACATGTCTTGCGACATTTTTCTAACATTGCTGGGTATGCAGTTGTGCAATAAGCTATCAACTCCTTGCACCTAATAGGTTCTGTATCTTCACAAGGTGGTGGTGTCATAAATGTTGTAGGTGATGTTGTAACAGGTGATGATGATGTCAATACCTCTGACATATGTGTTGTCACTTTGTTTGTCATTGGTGTGGTTGGGGATGTTGGTTTAGTGTTGGAAGTCCATGTCGATTTGTGTTCAAAAACTGTTGTTGCCTTACCTATGGAGGAGGGTGACAGTGTTGTCGATCCAGTTTTGGACGATGTCACTGCATTGTGGGAAGATGTTGGATTTGAAGAGGTGGTCTGGTTCATGGGATCAGGCAGTGTTGTTGGTTTCTTCTTCACTTCAGTTGTCACTTCTTGTTTCACTGATGAAGTTGTTGTTGTAGGTTTACCTGAAGGGTAATGAAATAAGAAAAAATCTTGCAAAATTAACTCCTTTATATCCAGAACCTAGGGAGTAGAATACGGGAATACTGGAATTCAGAATCCATGGAGTGGCATCTCACTATTCTCTGCAGAGGCTACTTAGGGATATTATGGGATAACTAAGGATTGAATGTGAGCATGCAAGGGAAGGGTGAAGTGTTGAAAGGTAGCTACCTGAGTTTTACTCTTCCCTTGCCAGCCCACATTCAATCCTTAGCTAGTTATCCCATAATATCCCCGCTGCAGAGTAGAGTGGTAGGATCTCAAAAGGGATGCATCCTGGATTCAAGCAGTGGAATCCGGAACCCATGAAAGGGAATCTGGAATCCAGGGTGAGGAATCCGGAATACATGAATCAAGAATTCACAGAGTGCACGGAGTTGGGACTTGAACGAACCGGATCGAAATTCTGTGGTCGGGGAAGTGGAATTAGGGGTTCAAGGAATAGAACCAGATTCAACTTGCTAAATCAAGATTTCACTCCCCGGATTTGGGAATTCTCACCCTGGATTCCGAATTCTAGTTTAGTGTTCCATGTTTTGAAGCTAACAAACACTAGTTGGACTTTGCATTCCGGGTTACGTCGGTTACCGCACATGGAACAATAAGCTTGAGGAACGTGCGGACAAGTGGATAAAGAATCTAACCTTTCGGTGGCTCATTTAGAATGATCTCGTACACAAAGTTTGCGTGTGCTCCACCGACACAGCTGTTATCATTATCATCACAGCTCATGTAGTGTTTATCTACACAGTTTGTGGATACCCCGTCTCTGTCGTACTCCGGTGATACGTCCCTACTGCTCCAACACTCGGCGAAGAACTGTAGTCCGATGTAGGTGTAGTTGAGAGATTTGGCTGCCTTCGCACAACCACACAAGAATCTAGAATGTTAGACCCAAATATTGTTGTTAGTGTCACTACAACTGACTATTTTACTATTTTATCAATTATTTTCTCCTTGTAACTAAACATAGGTAGGCAGCGCGTACATACGCTCAAAACTTTCACTAGTATAACGGCCGTTTTTCACTTCAGCCGTATCGTAGCGAAACGTACCGTATTTCATTGTTTCAGTGAGCACCATTCACCAAAGCAAGACTAAAGACTTTCACACAAAACTTAACTTAAAACTAAACTTGTCACTGGTAAAATTGGATTGTACATAATTTTTTTAAAGAACTTACGAAGGTAAAAAGGCATCAAACTTTTCGTTTTTGTAGACAACATGGTACAACAGTCTTCCATAACGCAAAAGCTTTTCTAGAGGACGGCTTCTGTCGACGAAACAACCAACTTTTTTCACTGATACACCTGGGCATAGTTCATCTGTAGACAGAAAAAAAAGAACTTGTCCACCTTGTTCATTTAACTAAAACTTACGGGAAAGAAAATTAAGAGATATGATAAATATTTATAATCTTTCCCAACAAACCTTGTTGAGTTAGCTTTATAATTATTAGTAACAAAACCCAGGCAAGTGGCAACAAACGGCAACGAAATACCATGGTTTTTCTAATTAAAATGTGTATTATTCTCGTCGTTTATGAGTGAAAATCTTTGCCTTTACGGTGGTAGAAGTCAGGAGCTGTCGAAGTGGTGAAAGTTAGAAGAGAAACCGTCAACTTTTCAGACTAGCGGTTTGCTTTATTTCATCGTAAAAGATCAAATAATAATAAGATCAAATATGATCGAAATTGTTAATCCAATAATTAGAAAAGTTCATTAATTTTATGATTCGGCTTTGACGTGGGCGTTTGTTATTAGTCAAGACAAAACTTAACGTCATTCAGCTTAGATGAAGCCATGCAACACTGGCTAGCACAA
Organism: Virgularia gustaviana; assembly: GCA_025770025.1. Taxonomy (NCBI): domain Eukaryota; kingdom Metazoa; phylum Cnidaria; class Anthozoa; order Scleralcyonacea; family Virgulariidae; genus Virgularia; species Virgularia gustaviana. The sequence continues at coordinate 3,928 of JAOTOK010026105.1, forward strand.
GTTGTTCTTTATTAGGAAGACTGAACGCCCAAAAGCAGAACAAGTTTAATTTTGATACACTATGAGGCACAATGTATTTGTTCTCGTAAAAACCCACAAAGTTGCAGCACCGAAAGTTTCTCGAAATACTGCACACGAAAACGTTGCTACCCAAAATCCAAATTCCAAAACTGCTAGTTTTTGCCCGGAAAACTTATAACTTATTGTATTGACAAGAAGGGTTAACATTTTAACATTTACCAATAAGACACCGAGTGCAGAAAAATATATCAGAAAATGAAGTATATATGTTTTTATTTTTAGTAAAATGTTTTGTGAATGGTTGCCAAGAAATTGCTTAAAAACGAAAGTTATTCAAAAGTTACCGGAAATGGATAGACATTGTATAATATTATGTAATATTCAGAAAATTCGTCAAACTAATACGGGAAAGTGGCTTAAATATAGTAATATAATTTTGAAAACGTTTTATATTGAGTAAAGAGTTGATCTTGTTTAGTTTTAATTTAAAAATTTCATCATTTACTAATAACTAGTATTGTGAATAAAAAATGACAGACTTTTTAAATTAAAAGTGAAATTCGGATTTTAAATTAAACACTGAAAAATAATTAAAAGTTAGCGCCAAAAGCGGTAGGCGACTATATGCCAGTCCCCATTACACTTGTGCGAATTCTTGCGCGTTGTGCTTGGGCTGGCTGTGCCTATAGAATGCGTTCTGTATTCCCTGTCATACAGTACCATGCTTCACAAATACTTACAAAACCAACGTGCAACCCAGTAACAAATGTTTTCAGTTTGCCTTAAAAAGGAATAAATGGCTAACATTAGTAAAGTGGTCTATTGCTATTTCGTCGTAATTTGGCTTGAAGGCGAGAAAATGAATATTTAATTAGCTCATCTTGGAGGATGAGATGTATTCGCAAGCGGCATTCTAAAAATTACGTCATATATCGAGAAATTAGAATATATTATGTTGGAAGGAGGATGTTTATGTTGTTCAAATCGAAGTATTTTGTCAAAAGATGCTTTTATTGTTGGTTTTATTAGCTTGTTTCGTTAGTTTATCTCAGGTATGAAATATATATTTGTTTGAGAATTTCATGGGAAGATGTATATCCAGTGATTGTCACTGATTGGGAGATTTAAATACACGAATCGACGAATTATGTACTTGCCAACCTGAACCTGGTGTCGTTATTTAGGTTAAAAGACTTTTGATTTATTCGTTGTTTAAGGCTCAATATGACGATGTCCGATGTAAATGTGTTTGCCCTAAAGACGCTCTTCAAAATAACATCGTTGTGAAATATGTCAAAGTTGACCAATGGTATGTATGTAGTACATAATACTGATATTTATATACTATATTTATATTATAATACTTTGTCTGCTGCCAATCAGTTACACTAGCACACAAAAGTCAATAGAGTAAATGGTCTGTATTATTGTGTCTATTGTGCCTATTGTAATTAGCCACGACCGGGCAATGACAACCTCAAAAATCTTGATTGTTATCTCACCAGTGAGCGACCATGTTCCACCATTCTGCTTGGTTATTATGGGTAAATACACAATAGACAGATGTCGACGAAAGAACATGGATAATGAATTGTTATAACACTTCCAGACCATCTTTACCAGACCATCTTTACCAGACCATCTTTACCAGACCATCTTTATTGACTATGGTGATTACGGGTACTTGACAAGATCCCCCTAGTACATTATACATGCTTACTTAGGCAATACTGTGCCTATTTTGTTTTTGTTTTCATAGCACATGCAAGGATGTTGTACAGTTGGAAGAAAATATATGTCTACGGTGTGAATGCAAGTATGAGGCACGAAACACAACATTGATAAAGGTGTGTAGGTATACCGCCGCCACATTGTGACATTGTTTGGGGTTTACCTCCAAACCACACTTTATTAAGTGTTTTTTCCTTCTATTTTTAGGTTGTTATTATATTCATTATTGTCGTGTTGTTTGTATTGGTTGTCTACATGATTGGATTGTCAATTCAAAATGCGTATTGTAAACCAAGAGGGCTTAGCGTCACTTCTGATGTGGTAAGTTAGTACGTCTGGCAGGATGTAAGTTAGGGGGGGACACTTGTGGCAGACAATGCATTAAAGTATAAGTTCATAATTAATATTTGCATTAGATATTAACAAAGATAGACAGTTACCTGTTTACAGTACATGAGCCCCAGTCTTGCCATCCATAGTTTGTTCTTGTTACACAGCCTAGAATATGAATATTCATAAAGTAATATTTGATACCTGTTTTTGCCCACACGGTTCTCACCCTTATTTCTGTTTAGATACAAGAAAGACTTGTAGCCAGGTCGAGGGCATTATCTCGTCTTGACAACAAAGTAACCAGATGGAAAGCTAGTGTTGGTGAGCAGAGAAGAAATGTTTATGATCATCACTCAATGCTCAGCTAACACAAAATATTGGATCATGCAGTGCTTTCACGGAAATCATTAGACGTGTAACTCGCTTTGCTCCAAAGTTCAGCTCACTTTTTTCAAGCTGTGAGCTAATATGTAGATTATTACAGTTAGGATATAATAATTGAAAGCCAGCTACTGTACAGGTACATAGCTACAAAGGTCCATGCTTACAGCATTTTGAAACTTAAAAGTTATTTGCGGCCATTCCTGCATCTTAACTTTCCATCTTGTCATATTGAGAAAATCCACATCCAGATTTGACCATGAGTGTGAGTTTTTTCAACTTTAGCATCCTTCTTCATCATGTTTCCAATATATTTTCACACAACTAACGAATAGTTGTTAAATCGTAGTCTGATTTCAATATTTATATAGAATGGTCAAAAGGCATTGAATGCACCAAATATTGAAATCAGTGTATTATTAATTGCTGATATTATTACAGCTATTGGCAAGACTAGACAAGACAATACAAAATACATATCACTTTGTTGATGTACAGTCAAAACCCATAACTGTATACTTTGTATTATTTTTTAGTTAAATTTTAATGTTCCCCATTTGTCTAGTAACTGAATTGCCATCACTGAGTGACACTACATATCAGTTACTCTTGCTATAAAGTAGTTTTCACATTACTGCTCTCACATAAAATAAGTACACTACTGTTGAACTGAAACTAACTCTGTATAGAACAATATGTATTTTTATAATAAAATAATTTAGTACGAAATAGTAACTTTTTTTCCAAAAAACCCCTGAAATCATCTAGCATGTTGTCAAAGTAAGTACCAGCATCTTGTACTCATACATGTAGTTGAATGTCTCTCCATAATGGGGTTCTGTTAATGGTCTTTTTTAATATAATAATTTTTGTACCATGTTTTGTGGTAATATATGAGAAAGGGGAACCTTCAAGTAACAAAATAATCCTTTTGAGAATTTTATGTATTGAAATAAAAATGTTTGGTGAGCAAATTAATACCTTACACTACAGGTGAATGAACTTTGGTAGACCACACCGTAAAATGTACAACATAACATTAAATTAGCATATTGCAAAGTGTCAAAATGGGGTTATTTTGTCACTTGGGTTCAATGTCTAAATAGCTCATATACATCACAAAACAGTGGACAAGCAATTATTAATTTACAGGACGGTACAGTAATGTTGTTATGTACTTCTCTCGGTAACGAAGACAGGAACTGACAACCATCACCCCATCCTGAAGTATATAAAATGGAATTATCAATATTACAGCTTTCATATAATTTGCATGACATGTACAGAAACGCACAGCCTGTTCACAACTGTTTCGAACATGTCTGAACAGATAGCCAGTTAAAACTTGCTCATCGATCAATGCTTGTTCATAGCTGCTAACAACACTGCTCATGTCTATAAACAGGGCTGTTTTGTTTAGCAGGCCATAAACAGTGCTGTTTTTCATGCAGTTGTACATAACAGTACAGTTGTACAAAATAGCACTGTCCAAGCCTGTTCCTACCCATGCAATGTTAACAGCCCTGTTTACGGGTTGTTCATGGTTAAACGGTGCTATTCACTTCTGTGATATTTTTGTATGCATAGCCACAAGTGATTAAGTTACACCTATGTACAGTATCACAACTTACCTTGATTGACAAGGCATATAAATGGTTTACAGATACATGACCAGGTTCATGCAGCAGAGATGGTTCATTTACGTCGATCACACCTTTGTTGAGGTTGATATTTAGCAGGTGAGGAGGTAGAGCAGGTGGTACACTGGAATGAACCTCATCCCCTTTCACCACCACCGGGTTCTTATGTGATGGTATCAGTTGACCATAAGATCCCGCAGTTGATTCAAAACTGAGGAGCGAGCTTATTGGTTTCTTATCATCACAATTTAGAGCCTCCATCACCTCAAAATCTGACTTTTGGATATTAACAATATTGTTACGGCCACCATAGGTGTCACCTGTTGTTGGCTGGGAAAGGAGAAGCATGGTAGAACATGAATAAGATATTCCATTTATGATACAATACAGTCAATCAGACCTGCCAATTGTAAAATGTAGGCTTATAATCACAGGTAGTTCTCTATGACAGGCAGTCTTAGTGGCTAAAATTTTGATAAAATAAAATTCAGAAATTATGGGAAAGTGTGACAAACAGTACAACTAAGGGTTAATTTTGTGCCCGATTTTCTTTCAATTGTTATGTTGTAGAAAAGTGTAAGACCCAACCAAGGCTCAAAGTGTCAGCCCTAGGCAGTGAGATACATCTATGTGTGAAATGTGAATGTATTTAGAAAAGGTGATTGAATAGTATACAAAATATGTTTACTGCATACCAAATTTGGATCATGGACCCAGTGTCCATCAACAAAAAACTTGAACTGGTGCTCCCCTTCTGGTAACTCAATAATAGTGCTGAAGTCACCATGGCTAGAAAATAGTTGGTACAATAATGTTATCACTGCATGGGAATGTTATCACTGCAAGGTTCAACACAACTTCCTGATATAATCATATCACTATTTCTTCAATATAGGCCATTTTATTAAGCACTAAAATGTACTAGCAACTGTAGCAACTGACCAGGCATGCCAAGATCACGCTGCGTTGTAAGTTACATGTCACCCACCTTCTGTTCATTGGAATTCTGGCATTCCAATCAGTAAAACTCCCAGATAAGAACACCTCATCCCCACCATTTTCCCATTTAAATACTGTTGGTACCGTCTTTATATATTCTGGTTCTGGGGTGAATGGTTCACAATCTTCATACCCATGTTCTACCATATTAGGTACATTGATACCAGCAAAGTCTGGGCTTGTTTGTGGTACTGATTGGTACAATTGTAACTGTGGCACTGGTTCGCTGGTCTTTTCATCTGTACACATTTAATAAAACATTAGGTGTCAATGGGTGATACATGGTTAATGAAATAACATCATGCTTTGACAATGACAGTATGGTTCTTCAAATTAAATCGTATACAGAATTCAGATGGTTTAGGAACAGTATTCTATATCCAAAATTATGGATGGATTCTTTGAGCTCACTCAGACTGCTGCGTAGAAACCAGCCGTCTTTGACTAGCAGGCTAATATCATGTACAGTAATATCAGATTTCCAGAAATCTTTCAAGGACTTACTACTGCCTTAGCTTTCTAGGAAATTAAAAACTATAAACAAAAGATGCGATACCACAAGAGCAGTGCGAAGTAGGGAATTATATTTTGTCCTAAATACGGATCAAGTTGATTTATCAACACCATATATCTTTCAGAATTTTGTATAAATAAATAAATATATCTTTTTAATAAAAGCAAGAAAGATATTGAACTTGATATTTTCATAAATGCCAAATGCCGAGCAAAGTATTCATGCAGTAAACACTGACTTAGCACCGTTTTATGAGTTTATGATCACATTTCAGCTTCGGCTTCAGATTTCTGCGATTTTTCGTGATCATGTAGCGTATTAGTACAGTTACATAAGTTTTTGTTTTTTCCAGTACCTGGTAGCGTTAGTTTTGGCGGTTTCACCTTTCTCTTAAACACTTTCCCCGTTTCAAACTCCAGTGTTGAATCACATTTACTGATCAGCTTCGGTTGCCTACTGCCAGTGGAAGTGATTTGACCCATGACGTTCTTGAAGTTGAGAAAATTTCATTGAACACGGCTGTGGAAAGACAAACAAGAACACAACATGAATGTGAACCATCTCGCCAGAATAAAACGAACGATAGAAAGACACGTTGTGGCTGAGCTCGTTCACTAATTGTATTTAGGCAGCTTTGTGAGTAAACAAAGCAGACTTTCTGAGTAAACAGAGCAGACAATTTATAGACAAACGCTAACAGCTACATCAACACTGGCTAGCCTTGTCTATTTCTGCTAAAATTTAATACTAGCCAAAGTTTTAGACGCAGGTCGCAAAAGCTGGACAGAGAAATACAACAAAACTGTTGCACTACTTCAAAATAGGACAACCGCTAAGTGCTATTAAACCGCTTAAAAGAAACATTGAACATTATACAAGGCTATTAACAACGGCCATTACGCGCTGTTCTGCCAAGTGCGCCAAATTTGACATCACATTACCAATTTTGTAAACAAACCTCGATTTGGCTAAGTTTCGTTTGTATCTGCTCCTCTGATTACATTTATCTGCTACAGTTGTAGGAGAACGTAGTTTGCCATCGCCCACTGCAGACACAGTCGTTATTGGATTAGAGAGCGTCCACCATGACACCGCGGACGAAGATAAAACAGCATTTATTGAAGAATATTTTAATGTGCAAAATACTTTTGTTGTTTTTGCAACATGTGCTACATGTCACGTCGCACGCGAGGGCAAAGTCCACGTGGAGTACTCGAGCGCGACGAGCACGTGGCTCGGGTCTTCCCGGTCGAAACTCGGAAGAAAATTTATGATTTACTTGCTTGGTTTCCAATGGTTTCCAAGGGAGCTTGGAGGAAATGATTTTATTTGGGCAGTAAGCTTGCAGAAGCCAAGAACAGAGTTACGCGTAGTTACGCACAGCGATGCGTGCAGTCCGAGAAATTCGCAAAATATGCAAGACTAGCCTGCGCGCAGACTCTACACGAATGCGGGTCTAGTGGAGTCTGCGCGCAGGCTAATGCAAGACTGGCACTCGAATCAATCTTTGCAAGTTTTGAGAAATTGCATGACTTTCTCTCTCACTAGCCGAAAAACCGGGCTTGATGCGTCAGACGTGCCACGCATGACGGTTCGTCAACGTTGATCAGACGGCTTTTGTCCAAGTCCACTAAAAGCGTCGCCTCCCCTCAGGCTCTTCGATATATAGCACCCACGCGCGGTGTCGCGCTCTCGCCTGGGTCGAATCAATAGCGCTTCTTAGAATACTTTACATGCTACTTTCCCTAAAGGGATTATCATAATATTAATTATTAAGTTAATAGATTCATAATAGTTCAGTGAATAGCAGGTACTGCTACAATATTAACTCGTCCATGAAGTATAGACCACTATTCTGTGGTTTAAGAATTTACATTTACGACCTTGAAGGTTAATCTCTTTCTAAAATCGTGTGTTTTTGCAAGGATGGGGGAACAATGTATCCTATCGGTCGGCATTACCCTATACGGCTTGAGATTTCAACCGATAAACATAAAACGTCCTATTCTCGAAGACTTTCTTAAAATAGGGCGAGAAAACCTTGTGGTCCCGTTTGATGGCGTCACAAAAACGCGGCACCTTAGTCCGTACCAGTCCCTTCTCGAGCTTGCCTTCTTCGATCACGTGACTGTTATCGTAGTCCAGGATGTCCTTGAGCTTGCATCCCTTTTCGAGCCTTGAGTAACAAATGCTGTTCTCCAGAATGATGTAGTCCGTGCCATGTTTCTTTAGAATGTGGTACACGTCATTTGGGGTACGTCGAGCATAAATCTGATACACCTAAATTAAGTAGTAATATCACTTTTATAACTGCATGACTTCCCTTCGCCAGTGAAGGAGAGGAGACCACAGAAAGTTACCACATATACAGTACCGTGCTATACGTTACGGTACACCAGTATTCCATCCCGATTTTACGGCGCCACGCCCACATGAGCTCACCTCACCCGCTACCACACATTACCATAACTATACAGGAAACAACACACATCACATCACACCACACCACATGGCATCACACCACATCATATCACACCACACCACATCAAACATCGCATGACACCTTATCACACAACACCACATCAAACACCACATCACATTACGCAACCTAACATCACATCACA
>JAOTOK010026116.1:0-12169 GCA_025770025.1 Virgularia gustaviana
TACGCCTGTGTGTGGGTTAATCCGGGCGAGCGCGAAAGCCGTCAAGATTAGTAACCCTCGCAAAGCTCGGGGATTAATATAATCCTAAACAACACTCCGTACCTTTTCACCTCGCTTCTGCCACGCCTCACTGTTAAGGGCCCAAAAGAATCTACGACTACGTTTGTAAAGGGTGGTTTTCCAGGTGTGACACGATCTTTGGGAAGATCTGCCATCTTCTGTTCCCCAACAGGCGCACGTCTCTTCTTGCAATCGTAACACCGTCCAAGCACGCTTTTGATCGCGACTCGAGCGCCAATGATCCAGTATCTCTCTCTCAACAGTGCTAGAACGTGCTCTAAATCTGAGTGGGCCGAAATATCATGGTAGTACTCGATAACTAATTTCACAACGTGATGGCCTTTCGGCAATATCATTGGATTCCTCGCTTCTTCCGGGAGGACGGAATTTCGCAAACGTCCGCCAACGCACAGGACATCATTTTTCAAGATCGGATCAAGCCTGTGGATGGGACTGGAAGGTTTGATTGCCCTTGCCGTGGCGCTGGCTTTTCTATTGGAATATTATTTCTTCCTAACGGTTGCTATCTCGCTGCCAAAGCTTTGTTGTCGCACGACTCTTACGATTTCACGCTCTGCTTCTTTCATCTCGTTAACAGAAATGGGTAGTGGGTCGTTCTTTTCCAGTCCAGTCACTCCTCGTAAACGTCGTTCGCGAGCTCTACGTAATGCTGACTTGTAGCGCAGTAGCCAGGCGACGCATTTTTTCAAACGGTACCACGAGGAAAATCTGGTGAACATTTCGTTCAGTGTTCGATTAACGATGTGTTTGGTGGTGACGGCAAACGATTTGCACTTCTTCACTTTTGGATCACCTTCCTTAACTTCGAGGACTTCCGCTTGTTTCAGTTTCGGCCAGTAGTCTTTCGTCTTGCCTAAGAACTCTGGTCCTTCGAGCCAACGTTTATTCTTGAGCAGATCTTCTATCTCTAGGCCTCTCGACGCGTCGTAGGCAGGGTTGGATTTAGTATCAACGTGATTCCATTGAGATGGTGACGATACGTCGTGAATCGCAGAAACGCGATTTGCAACAAAGGTATTGAACCTCTTTTCTTCGTTCAAAATATAGCTGAGTACACAGGTACTGTCCGTCCAAAAGAACGAATCGTTGATTGGAATATCGATTTCTTTCTTAATCGTCTTGTCCAACTTCGTTGCCACCACGGCCGCCGACAATTCCAACCGCGGGATTGTAACTGATTTCAGCGGTGCCAATCTTGACTTGCCCATCACAAACGAGCAGTGAATTCTCTCCTCCACGTCGACCATTCTTAGGTATGAAACAGCACCGTAGCCACGTTGTGAAGCATCGCAGAAATGATGCAACTCGGACGTTGAGATTTCGTTGAATTCAGGTGGTTTAAAGCAGCGTTTGACCTTCAGACTTTCCAGCTTAGGCAGGTCCTTCAACCATGCTTCCCAACGCTTAGCATGTGTCACCGGAATTGGGTCGTCCCATCCAATCTTCAATCTGCACAAGTCCTGCAGAATTTCTTTAGCAACCAAAACGAAAGGTGCTGCAAAGCCAAGGGGATCGTACACCGACGACACAATCGACATAATTCCTCTTCGCGTTAGTGGCTTCTCTTTCACTGAAATAGAATATCCAAAGGTATCGGTCTCCACGTTCCATAACACCCCGAGAGCACGTTCTGTTGGAAGATCTGCGAGGTGAATCACTTCTTTAAGCGACTTCGATCTTTCTATCTCTGGAACTGATTCGATTACCTTTCTGGAGTTCGATAACCATTTTGTCAGCCGAAATCCGCCTCTGGACAAAAGGATCCGCAACTGTCTTGCCGTGTGAATCGCCGCCTCTTCGTCTTGGGTAGATTTGAGGCAATCGTCTACGTAAAAATTGCGCTTGACGGCGTTGATGATTTCGGCGTCGAATTCCTTTGCGTTGTCGTCAGCAGTTCGTCGCAGCGCAAAGTTAGCGCAGGTTGGTGAAGACACGCCGCCAAATAGGTGCACCGTCATCTGATAATCTTCAGGTTCGTGACTGAGGTCGTTGTCGGGCCGCCACAGAAACCGCAAGGCATCACAATCCTCTGGTCGGACTCGCACTTGGTGGAACATTGCCTCAATGTCTGCCATCGTCGCTATTGGGCCTTCTCGGAATCGCGTCAGGACTCCAACCAAACTGTTTGTGAGATCCGGCCCCTGTAACAGCTCCTTGTTCAGAGAGGTGCTCCCGTACTCAGCCGCGCAGTCAAACACCACACGAACTTTATCTGGCTTCTGCGGATGGAAGACAGGGTGATGTGGTAGATACCAGGTGATATTACTCTGTGAAGTGTTCTCTTCTTTGGTTAGTTTCCTAGCATAGCCTTTCTGTAGAAGGTCTTGGATGAAAGCGGCATACTTTTGGAAAAGGTCGTTGTCTCTCGCTAATCTTTTCTTGAGCAACATTAATCGACGTACTGCGACCGACTTGTTCTTCGGTAAGGACGGACGAGGGCCTTTCCAAGGTAACGCAATCTCATAATGGCTGTCTTTCAAACGAACGGTTTCTTCCAAGATGCTTAACGCCCGCCTGTCATGACATGACATCGCTACGTCGTCGTCGACGTCGTTGAACTCCCTGTTGCAATATTGTTTGAAGATATTATCCAACTCGTTGTTCTGAACCTCGCTCTGAATAAAATTGGCCGTTGCACCATGGCGATCGCTTTACTGTCCAGCCCCAAACAGTCCTGATGGCGTAAGGCCCGTCTGACTTGCTTTCCACAACCTCCTTAGGCTGAAGCGCTTTCGGAACGTCGTTACCAATTATGAGACTAACCTCGCTGTCGATATCTTTGAGAACAACGCCTTCGAGATGGGACCAACGATCTACATCGCCTTGCCGTGGGATGTCGTCTCTTGACACTGGCAGCTTGGAAACAGAAAAGACGTTCATAATTTCAACAGCGTTTTGACCATTCAAATCGGTAACTTCGAGGCTGACGACTGAGCTTTGTATCTTGCTTCTTTCCTTTTCCATTGTGGTTAAAGATAGAGTTGTCTTCCTGGATTTCGCCGCGAGCTTGTTCAGCAGAGATTTGGTAATAAACGATGTGTTAGAATCACCGTCGACAAAGGCGTAGGTTTCGACTGTTGATGTGCCTCCTACAGCCCTCACTTTTACTGGGAGAATCGGTAGTCCTACCACAGGGGAATCGCGACGCGCATCGTCCACGTTAACGTAACCATTGTGGACATTCTGTTCGTCGGCTTCAGATGGTGGCCGAGGTTCGGCACTTTCGTCCTTAGGCTTTTGAATCCTTTTATCCTCGCCTGGATCGGTGGGCTTACGATGCAGGAATGTCGATAGACTTTCTCAAAGTCCGTTTTTTTTTTTAATTTGACGCGCGGAAAACGGACTTTTCCAGCCTGCTTCGCGCGGTTTTTTTCCGACCTGTATTTTGGTCGGAGGTTGGTCTGAGGTTGGTCGGAGGCTTGTCACAATATCAACCAATTAAAAGCCACACACTATTATCTGACGTCATGGCCTATTATTATTTAGAATTTAGCGGCTCGCTAGGGCAGATAATCGTAAAATTATTCAAAATATGAATGTTCGAGGAGCTATTAATTTCGGTTTGGAGAAGCTAGGTTTCTCATCGATCAAAGACCACCAACGCAAAGTTGTTGAGGCATATCTAAATAACCGGGATGTCTTGATGGTTAGTCCTACTGGGTCAGGTAAAAGTCTGACGTTTCAAATAAGTCCATTTGCCCTTGACTACATAAAACATGGCGAACGAACCCAACAAGACGATATCCAGACAGTTTGTCTTGTTATCGCCCCTTTGGTGTCACTCATGAAGGATCAGGTTGCTATTCTAAGTGAAAAACAAGTGAAAGCAGTCATGATTGGCCCTGAAAGCACGACGGAGGAAAATGAAAAAGCTAAAGAAAACAAATACAACCTCGTCTTTGCAAGTCCTGAAGCAGTATTCAAAAGCCATCGTGGCACAATACTCGCGTTGAAAGACAATATAGCAGCAGTATTTATAGATGAAGGTCATTGTATTGTAAAGTGGTAAGTTAAGCTGTTGTGTATTTTCATACGAAGGACTTGTTACTGTAGTTATAAAAGACCTAGGCTAGCATATGTACTGTATTAGCCTGTGCACATCCTGTAGATACTGTATTAAAGTTACTTAAATAATGTCTGTATAGCTTTGTAATCAATTTATGTATGTAAACAATTTTTAATTCTGTGTGTGTTTAACAGTGTTTTATATATTTAGGGGCCATGGCAATAGTGTAGAAGAAGCCTTCCGAAAAGATTACTCACGTCTTGCAGAATTAAGATCAATCTTAAACAAAAATACACCCTTCATTGTACTGACTGCAACAGCCACACAAACTGTCAGGAATTTTATCATCAAGGATTTAGTAATGAAAGGCTGTGTTCAGCTGATAACCTTACCAAATAAATCTAACATTAGATTCTCTGTGTCCGAAGTTGACTCCAATGACCTTTCAAAATCATTCCAGTGGCTGATAGATGAGCTAAAAACAAAAAATGTTAATGCACAGAAAGTCCTGGTATTTTGTAGAAAAAGATCCCATGTTAAGGATTTGTATGAAGCATTTCACGAGGCACTTGGACAAGAGTCTTATGTTTTGCCCACAGGGCAAGAACCTATGGATGATCGCACAAGGCTGTTTGCCATGTACCACAAAAAAACCAACCACCTGGTTAAAGATGTAGTGGAGAGAGAATTTTGCAAAGTGAATGGGACAGTTCGGGTAGTCTTTTGTACGATTGCATTTGGCATGGGTGTCAATGTTAAAGGAGCTTACATAGCACTTCATTTGGGACCATCCAGTACTATTGATGATTATATTCAGGAGTGTGGTCGTGTTGGTCGAACAAGTGAAAAGATGAGTCATGCTGTACTCTTAAAGTATTCGGGGTGTACACGGAGCAGGAATATATCCGAGGCTATGAAGGAATATGTACGTAATTCTGAGAAATGTAGGCGTTCCTTGTTGATGGCTCCATTCTTAACAAATGGAAACATGGAGTTGATCCAGAATGATGATGAGCAACCATTAATTCATTCTCATGCATGTTGTGATGTCTGTGCCAAAAGCTGCACATGTCAGTGTTCTTGCAATCAATATGTGTGTTCATGCAATGGTACTTGCAACAGTCAATCATATTATTCACCTATGGAAATAGTAGCCACAGACAGTAACTCAGGTATGAAGGTATGTATCAACAATGGAAGTAATGATGCCAAAGGCAACCCACTTTGGAAAGAAGTTAGGAAATGTGTGAGAGATGAGCTTTTTCAATATCGTTCAAAACTGGCTCATGACATACCTGATGAACATTTGCTGACGGGAATTGATATTGCCACTGGGTTTTCAATCACCCTAATAGAAAATATTGTCGACAATGTTTGGACAATTGATTGTATTGAGACTCTAAAAAAGTTGTTTAGTTTTTTCAGTGAGGAGCATGCCATACAATCATGGCTAATTATAAGTAGTGTGAAAGAAAGATTACATGTGCCAAGTGATTATTCTGACGACAATAATCGGTCATTGGAGGATTGTAGTTTATCATCATCTAAACACAGCTCAGCTGATGAACACAGCTCATGTGATGAACATAGCTCAGCTGATGAACACAGCTCATGTGATGAACATAGCTCAGCTGATGAACACAGCTCATGTGATGAAAGTGATGATTCTCACATATTTATGAGATACAGAATTTGTAACATTCTAGAAGACAGTGATTCCGGTGACACAGATTAATGACTTTTACAATAAGAGCTTTGAACATATGCACAGGTATTATTAATAACAACTATTAATTACTGTTACAATCACTTTGAAAAACCAATAATTTGTCAGGTAATGCTTGCCTATTTTTTCCACCCCTGCTTAGTATCAACTGCTGTCAAGTAAAATTGCAAGACAGTAGACAAAGTAAAAGGCTCTGGCAATGACAGACAGAGAGTAAAACACTTAAGTACTGGTAGCAAGCTAATGGGTTAAATTCTTTAAAGATATTTGAAAATACCATAAATATATATATAACCATGAATCTCATACCATAAATATATGTTGCAATATAAACATTTGAGAACCTGATTTAGTATAATGTTCCTTTATTATATTGTACATAATGATAAAACCAATTTTCAGGTACAGTTTCTATAATTTTGAACAATGTTTTGAACTGACCAATTAAATACATATCAACTTTTATAAAAATGCTTTTTTGAAAACTTTTTTAAAGAGTTTGAAATCCAGTTTCTAAGAACATCAGTGTCAATATCCCCAAGCAAATCATGCTTCATGTCAGGAAATGCAATGTGCTTTCTTTCAGGGATTGTTTTGTACAAATCACATTCTTTAAAATCCGCAACTAAGGTCATGACGTCATCCTTAGTTGAAATACTGGTATGTTTCCCTGATGGCTTCCTAACATGAGTACACTTATCATAAGCTTCAAGGATAGCATTGGTAGGCTCAGTGGAATGGCTCACCCTGGCAATACTTTTATCAGTTATATCCCCTTTAAAGCTGTGTATGTCACCTTTGAAAGCTTTATTGTCATGTTCTACATCAAGATCCATGGGAAAATTTGTATCAACTTTACCTTGGTAGTTAACAAACCGATTCCATGTCAGGGAGTGTGCCATTCTTGGAGTCAGAAGGCAGTTTACTTGTGCCTCTAGATGTAGAGTGGCAAAAGCATACTTAGGACAACTGCTGACTTTGTAGTACAAACAGAAAAATTTGTACAGTCTCAAAAGCCTCTCGCCATCACCAAGTTTGATTGCATCATTATGATTCTTGCGCAACATCAACAGGACAAGCATTTGGTGGGTGTAGTTGTATACTCGGTCTGGTTTAGGTTCATCTTCTGTGGTGGTTGGGCTGTTGGTGTTATCAGCTGGTTTCAATCCATGCTTCTTCTCCTCATGCTTACGTAAAGCACTTGGTCGGACATACTTCTTGTTGCATGATCTACATCTCAAGTTAACAACTTGGTTTGATGATTGGGGACTTACTTTAGGAATGTTATTTACAACATGCTCTTTAACAAAGCTTTTGATAACCTCAAAAACATATTCTTTCTTTGCATGCATGTCAGTTGGGATGCCGGTGTATCCATTCTTTGTTGCTTCATCATCAACATTCTCCATTCCAAAGTGTTCCATTGCCCCACAAATGAGGTATGCATCCAATAATTTGTCGACAAATTCACCACATGCATAAATGTTTTTATGTGGATCAGCAGTTACATTCCTTTCACCAAGCAAATTTCTTGCAGCATATAAAGTTCCTTTGTCTCTACATGAACCTAAATCGTAAAGGTGATGCCATATAACCTGATGAAAAGTCAGAATGAAATGTATTAGACAAAACCTTTGACTGGTAGACAAGGGTGGAAAAAATAGGTGAGCACCACTCTTAGTAATTAAACAGCTGCAGGAAATTTGTTAGCTGAGGATTTGCAATTTGACAATTTTAAGGTAACCAGTAATACATAATTCCTTTATGCCTACGGCTATAGGGTGTGCAGGAAATTTTTATCTCCAGGAAGAAAATTATTACTTTGCCTTGCTGGTAGAGTAATGGGTTAAGAAAATCTTTTCAGTTGGTGATATTATATACTGTACCTTTAGCCACTCTGCCTGGCTGTGAAAATCCTCAAGTTTTGGAATTAACCCTTCCAGTCTGGCTGATGGAGTTCGGGCATCTTGAACGCTAGACTGTGCTTCTTTGTGGCGCTCAAAGGTTAAGTAATCTCCACCACTGAGTACTTTAATTGGTTTGGAATCACTCTCTGTGTCATGACCAGGAACATAAGGATGAAGCCACTCCAAAATATCTAGCATATCATCTTCAAACTGTTCGTTCTTCCTTAAAACACCAAGGTGGACCTATTTTTTTGATAAAGTGCTTTATGATTTAAATAAACAAATATTTGTTTCCATACTTTAATTTGTTTGTAAAAACACCATAATTCTGTCTAATTTCATTGTACAATTAAGATATCCAATACCTTCTCTGTTTTCTTTTTGGTATTTTCCATCTCAGCATGGACAATTTGTTTGGGAAGGTGTTCCAGAAACCATGCGAGTGAAGGGATATACCGCCCCCAGACATGCCCAATAAGAATGCTGAATTCCTCAACTAACACAGACTGTTCAGTAGCACTTGGTAGAAATGTTGAAAGAGGGACTAGTTTGACATCATTCTTTGGTTGTTCATTTGAAAGGTGATTGGAGGGAATTCTGTTCTTAAATGATACCATCTGATACATGTGGTGGTCTTTGTTTTTGTTATTTAGAGTCATCTGCCTGGGAAGTATTCTCATGTCTACGTTGTCACCAGTAAATGAATACCCTGGGTGCATGTTTCTTCTGTGAGTGTCCAGTTCTTGAGTTAGCTGCTTAGCTAAGACAGAATTGGCACCCTCAGATTTAATTTCCTTATCCAGCTGCAGCAGTATGCACTTCTCCCTCTTGACTCCTTCTTCAACTTCATTTTTCCATGCTTTTAACATTTCATCAAATCCTTTGCCAGCAACTTCAAAAAGATTATTTGTTGCTCCATATCCCATGCAGACATACAAAAGTGATAATCTTTTGAAAGCTGCCTTCTTGAGTCCACCTTTCTTTAGAACAACAGATTTCATCTTTCTGGTTGCATTCATATCTTCATTAAATATAGAGATTAGTTTACATCCTGCATCTAACATGGGCACAGTAACAGCTTCTTTATTCTTCAAAATGTTTCTGCTTTGTGATGGATTTGCTGTTGCTGCTTGTAATAATTGCATAAACCTTGGTGCTCTGTCACTAAGTTCTTGATTCACATTATCCCATGAAAACTCAGAGAGTTCCTTAGGAGTAGATTTTCTCAATAATGAGGGGTTAGTTTTAGAACAAAGACCAGTAATTTCTGATGTGATCTCTTTGCCAATAAGTTGATGTATGATTTCATTCACATCTGGTAAAGCAACCAATGCTCTTGCAATTGAAGTGTTGTCTCCCAATGCCAACTGTCTTCCAATTCTTCGATATTCATCCTTTAGTTGGACTATTCTATTATGGCTGTTATCATATTGAATAACCACCTATATACATTAAAACAGATACAGAAACACTTCAATTTTACCATTTGTGAGATACATATGTATTCAATAACCATGCAATTGATAACACAATAATTATGTATTTTACTATTGTATTACGTATGTTTACAAAATTTAAATGTGTTATTCTGTGATAAAATATTATTTTAAAATTATGCCCCTGCATACCAGAAATGTTGTTCTTAATTAAGACCAAATTTAATCAACAAAAAACTGCCAATTTCCAGGGTTAAAAAAACAACAACCCCAAACCAAACTATTCAATCCGAACAATAGGTATTACATTTGTATTACATTATGAATATACTCACATAAACTGCAGATGAATCAGACTCTTCTGGCCAGGACAAAGTTTGCGTAGACTTTTCAGCTGTTGTTATTAACAACGGAATACTTGGCTGGTCTGTATTCCCGGAGGTGCAAGGCGTTTCATTAACAAAGTCAAAGAGAGCTCTTGCTCTCCGTTTGCCGCTTTGATCGTCTGGTGCAGTGTCTTTATGTTGCCTCTTTACTGATTCAACAAAACTTCTTTCAGGTTCTGCAACTAGCTTCGACTCCGAAGAATAAAAGAGTTCTCTTAACTCTAGTATTTTCTTAACCAAACTATCGTTTCGACGATCACATTTTCTGCAAATAATAGCGGCAAAACTTTGCCGGCTGATATGTGCACCCACGACAATTTCCAAATTCGTACAAGCTTTGGTTTTTCATCAGTACCTCGAGTAGAGATTTCTTCGATAGTCCGCATTAGTCACGATTTCCAAACAGTGAATACAAGTGGAAGCTATTGATTTGGGTGATGCAGGACGACGTACAGTTTTTGTTGGAGTTGAATCGTCTTGCATCGTCACATAAACAAACCATTTTGACAGCTTTCCTGCGAAATATACAACGGGCATACGCCTGGCTCTGCACGCACGTGTACCGAAAAAAATGCGATGACGTAAATAAACATTTCGCGCCAATTTCATCTAATTAGATGCAATTTCCTGCAGGCGGAACAAGTCGACTTCTCGCTCGCCCTCTCGCTTCGCTCGAGGGCTCGGCGATTGTTATTTTGCGATTTGTGTTCAATTCTCTAGAAGTCGACTTGGGCAAGTCTAGAATGTCGAGTGCTTATGTTTACAACCTTCGATCTTGCAAAAGCTCTTCTTTTCACATGAACGCGCCACATGACCAGGAACAAGGCAGTTGTCGCAAAACTTCAACGAACGCACGAGTTTAAATCGCTCTTCGATGGACCTTTTCTTTAAGTCGTCGCACTGAGAAAGCCAATGATTACTCTCGCATGATGGACATACCACTTTAGTACGGACTGAGTCGCCATCTTTCCCTTTTGTAGCAAAGGAGGACCCACGAGTAGACTTTGCATTTTTCCTTCCAACATTCTCCGGTTTAACCTCTCTCGAAATCTTGCCAAATATTGGGTGATTGCATGTTCTCGCTCGTTTCTCGACAAACGACGTAATGTCCTCGATCGTAATCTCGCGCTGCTTGACTTCTGTGACGTCATCGGCAACGTCACGCCATTTTTGTCGCAAGCCAAATGGTAATTTCTCTACAATCTTTTGCAGGCTATCGGGATTTTCAATTTTGCTGAGATAGCCAATTTGCTTCAGGGCGTTTTTACAGTTTGTCAACATAATAGAAAACCGCTGTAAACTCTCACCGTCCTCGGATTTAATTGGCGGGTAACTCGCCAAGAGCTCGACATATGCTGTTGCGATGAGATAACTTCCACCGTACTTCGTTTTAAGCAGCCGACGTGCCTCTTTATAACCCTCGTTTGGATTCATCGACAGACAACTACGCATCAAATCTTGTACGTCACCTGACGTGTATTGTAAGAGATAATACAGCTTGGCGCTATCGCTTTGGGTCTTAGACTCGATCAATTGTTCGAATGCTCGAATGAAACTGTGGTATTCGATGGGGTTACCGTGAAATATGGGTACCTTGGGGGACGGAAGTGTCAAAGCCAACGTTTGTTGTTGTTGCAGAGATAACAACTCCATTATTTTCATGCTGCTTTTAGTGCTTTCCAATCCAGCCTCAGGTGAAGGTCGAATCGCGTGCGTTGCTGCCAAATTCTCTTCATTTCCTATCGCGTTTAATTGATGATTTACATGGGTGTCAGGGCTATTACAATCTGTCAAATCTGTCTCGCGCCTAGAACCTTCGTTTTCATTATTAGCACTCGGTGTTGACAAGTCATTGTTGGTAGTTGATGATTGGTTTACCGCATCGAGGTTAATTTTGGAACGTTCGTCCCTGGGGCGGCCTAATTCATTATAGTTCGCACACGATTTGGCACGACACGGCTTGGGATCGACATTTTCGGAAAGAGTCGCGCCGATTTCGTCGTAGGCACGCTCTTCTGCAGCTGCTTGCGCTATCTTCGTTTCAAGTTCGAGCTCTTCTCTTCTTTGCATAAGACAAAGCTCTTGTTGTTGGAGCTCTTGTCGCCGTCGAAGCCTGTTCGCTTCTTCCTCAAGGACTGCTTTCCTCGCGGAAGCGGCAGCTTTTGCGCCGATCGCCGATTCTCTACTGGAAGCTCGAGAACTCATTGAACCGATTTTAGAGCGTATACTTTTTGATTTGCGTGATCGGCATCAAGATCTAGCACCGTGATCTGTGCCAACATTGCTCACGGAATCGCTCGGTCTAATCTCATTAAATTGCTCAGCCGCATTGTCATGACAGATTCTGCTGCTATCAAGCCAAGTTTTTAACCTATCTTTGAATGCACATGTTCTACGTACTTCGACATTATAATACGCTTCCGATTCTTGTATATCATCTTCGTCGGTCAAATTTGCGTGATACTTTCCGTGGGCCGAAGTAATTAACCTTTTCAAAGATTCCTCAAATTCGCCATATAGGCTCTGAACACGTTCCAAGTTATTAACATCCTTTATTATATTCATTTTGAAATCAGTGGCAATTCGAGCAATCTGATTGGTTAAAAATGGTGCGATTAATTCCCAAA
>JAOTOK010026127.1:0-12164 GCA_025770025.1 Virgularia gustaviana
AGGCCTGCGTCGAACGTCGCACGTCGAACGCCGTTTTAGAAAATGCGGAACGCACATAACACTGAAATGCGTAGTAATGTAGTCATTACCCTTTGTTTGTAGACGAGGCCTTCCCCGTTGACGAGTAAAATCGCCTGGCGTTAGACAGAGTAAAATACTAAAGACTGCTGGTTGCTGTCCAAGGGTTAACCCACATTTTGTCGGTGTATCCGTAGCTATATACGATTCAAATAAATCTTCAACGATACTTGTTTAGCTTGGGACCGCTAATTCTGTAATTGCGTGTTATCCCGCCGACCCTCCTACTATAGTCATTAGCCTTGCCGGTTGATGCTTCTAACCCTTTGGGGTCCAACAGGGTCTTTATAGATTTTACTCTGGCTAACGCCAGACCCTAAACGGGTTAAGGATCTAAAGTAAGCGAACTTTGTGGACCCACATCAACCATATCGTAGCGAAATAACGTAAACAAACTGGGGATCAGGGTTTTAAGAACAATTTTCTCCGTGGTGCCAAGGGTTTACTACAATTTACAAAGTAACTTTGTCTTGGAGCGCTCTTATCTGTGTGTGACATTGTCGTTTTCCTTGTTCCTAGATGAACCCACAACTCCACTCTTGAAAAATGTATCAGTCGGAAAACTCCGTTTGTGTGTTCACATACGGCAATTGGGAAAATAAATTTGAAATATTAGAGAGGCATCGAAGGCATGAACTGGAATATAATTACTTGCAAATAAATAAACAAGGAATTAATATATAATTACTCGGCCATTATCATATCTTAGCATTGTTTGTAAGCTAACGCTAATAAAATGGCGACGAGGAGTCGTACATGTAACAGTATAATATCGAGTTATTTTTTTGTTTGTTTTACAAAACGTTTGTTCATTAAAAATTGAATAGGCATTTTGTAAACTTTCTCTAATTTATTATTCAAAATCATTCGGACTATCAAATCTATAAGCCTTTGTCACCGATGTTAATTGAAGAGACACCATATAACCGCCACTCCCGGCAGAAAAGCACTTGTTTGCATCAGAAATGAATCAAATTTAAAATCGAAGTAGCTAAGAAGTCTCATGCATGTTTAGACAATTATAGCAACTCCACTTTTCAAAAGATTCAGGGGCCTTATAGGCCTCCCTCCAGAATTATTGGACGTGGGAGGCGTTAGTCCCCTAGCTACACCCTAACAGAACTTCCGCCGCCCTTGATGGATCTCTACACTAGGAAACCCCAACGTATCCAAGTTGGCGGACAATCAATCGTTGATTTATCTATTAAAACTGAAATAATGTAACTACAAGACTTTGGAAATTATGAAAAGTATCTTTTTCTAACTGAAACAATCACAATATTTTGAAAACACGTTGACACAAATCAACTTCCAATGTCCTTTAAATCCAACAAGTTTGAAATCTGGGAGTAATTAAATTAACTTCTTAACTTCTTAAAGGGAAATGGCAACAAAATTTTTTATTGTCTTGTTGGAAAGATCTTTAAAGGCTATATATTATGATTGCCCTTTAGAACGTCTTTAAAACTTGTTTAATTCCTGAGATATTTTGATCATTACGTGACATCACAACTGGGGTTAGAGCTGTTTAAGGCATCTTTACATAATACAGATTTAAAAGGAAAATATTTGAGAGGATGTTTTTGACGTTAAAAGTTGGAGTCCTACCAATTGTATTGTTTTCTTCTTGTACAGAGATGTACTTTCCAAATATAAAATGTATAGCGTGACTCATGTTGTGGCACGCTACTATATGCATTTGCCAAATTCTTTCGACTGAAAACATTACATGGTAGTAAATGCTACATGTATTCTGTCATTTTATATCTGCCAATACACGGGAATTACACAGTGGCGCCGGCAGGATTTTTTAACGATTTTTTAGCTCTTGCATTCGCAATGACGTGAATATTTATTAAATAGAAGCATGCCGATCCGGCGCCATTTTGACACAAGCACCCAAATTAACAATAACAATTTATTATTACATATGGCAAATTGTCCACGCGTTACAAATACGATATTGTCTATTTTGTAGGCTACGAAAATTATATTTTGTTGTGTTTATCGTATAATAAATCGGCTCAAATTACCATCCTTTTTTTGAATTGTAAAACAGTACACACAATTAATCACAATTCAGGAAAAAAACTTAATCCGTTGCCTTTGTTAAACGTAGCAGAAAAAAAAGAACTGCAGTGAGCTAACTGCTTGACAACAACTAGATTACGTAAAAATAGATGATATAGGCTTCACGCGGGATGAATGAGAAATTAGCAGATAGCTATTACCCTATTAATCATATTTTTTCTCAACAAATAGTGATGCACACGACCGCCAAACTTTTGAACCATTTGTTTTAAGAGTTTTTTAACTACCCGTAAACTAGGCCTAAGTAATTTCCGCCTTGTATACGATTTAAGTAGCTTTTTTTTCTTAACAGACAATGGTTACTTGCTTCTTAATGGAGAAATACTGTCCATTTTGTACGTCATTGAACAATTCGTATTTGCTTCGGCATCGAAACTACAACAAAGCATAAATACAGCAAAAAAGTATTCTATACAAAACAAACTTTCAAAAGATCGGACCGACAAAGATCATATAAGGCATTTCGTTAACACCATCTGCATCCGCATTGGCCTATAAAATATTTATAGGTTACTACTGGGTATAAATGTGGGGGAAACATTCTCCAGAAAATACTTTTCGAAGTAACTTAATCTCGGCATCATGATGAAAACCAAGTTTGCCCTAATGGTCGTTCTTCTCCTGAATGCAGCTCTTGCTCATTCAATTAAGGACGAGCATCAAAATGGAAATGAAGACAAAGTGAAGAGATGGTACGAAGGAATGAAAGAGAGTCTTGATTTTCGCCGGCAACCTTGGCCTTATACAACGACCGCGAAAACGAAGACTGAATATGATGCAATGAAACGAGGACTAGAGATTCGCCGGCAACCGTGGCCGACTCCGAAAGCGAAGACTGAAAATGATGGAATGAAACGAGGACTAAAGTTTCGCCGGCAACCGTGGCCGACTCCGAAAGCGAAGACTGAAAATGATGGAATGAAACGAGGACTGGAGTTTCGCCGGCAACCGTGGCCTCCTCCGACTCCGAGTGATGATGGAATGGAACGAAGACAGGAGTTTCGCCGGCAACCGTGGCCGACTCCCAAAGCGAAGACTGAAAATGATGGAATGAAACGAAGACTGGAGTTTCGCCGGCAACCGTGGCCTCCTCCGACTCCGAGTGATGATGGAATGAAACGAAGACAGGAGTTTCGCCGGCAACCGTGGCCGACTCCCAAAGCGAAGACTGAAAATGATGGAATGAAACGAGGTCTGGAGTTTCGCCGGCAACCGTGGCCTCCAGAATATCTCACCACGAAACCCAAGACTGGGAATGACGCAATTAAACCGGGTCAGAAGTCCCCCCGAGGGCAACCTTGGCCTCCACAAGGTAGCCGGTAGGCAAATTACAAGTATAGACGATCAAATACAGAATTCGAGTGACCCGAAGCTGTGGAACTTCCACCTCTTAATTGATTGTACATTATTATTACAAATGGAAACTTTTTTTCTTGTCAGCTAATTGTAACACCGACGTATAACTACATATATATTATGTATGGTAATATCAAATGATATACAGTAAGTTATATGCATTATCATCATTAAAGACGTTATACCTATATAAATGTTTACGTGGAGTACTGATTTTTACACTTAACTGCAAGAACAATAAAGATAACAAACAAGTATTTTAATTTAAAGTGTAATGTAAAAAGAAAAAATGATCAAAAAGAGTTCAAAGAGCGCAATAGTAAAAAACGACAAGGAAATGTCCATGTCAACTAGAATTTTATGAAAGTAGAATTTAGTTGGTCTTTCCCCGTGCTTCGAGGGCTTTTCACCCCGGTTTTCCTCCCTGGCAAACTGCAGTAACTATTTTTCCAGTGTTGTATAGACACTTTCTCTCTCGACAAGAAGTTACTTTAAAATAAATAAAAAATGGCTTCGTAGCACACGAAAAAGGCAGAAATTTTCGGGAGGCTCCATACAAACGAAGAAAAATCGAGAGACTGCTTGCAGTTTATATAATATAAAGCTTCTATACAAGCACAGTTAAAAAATCTTTACTTGGATTAAGAAATATCAAATAAACTATGCCCCATTTATACATAAAATGTGTCTCGTGATAACCAAATTAACTAATTAATGCAATATTATACAAAGATTGTTCTTCCTATACAGCTATTCATTAAAATACCTCTGTGTTTCTTAATTTCTAAAGCTTCAATAATTTTTCGTTCATTGTGTTTGTTAAGATAATATTATGTAGAATTTCCCACAAGATATAGGTATTCCCTCCTGTGGGTTAACGCTGTGCGTAAGTAAATTGGAGAAATAACAAGATATCAGCTGTTCGTCAGATGCGGGGCCGTGACGCCCCCCCCCCTGAAATCGTCTTGTCGGAAAAAAATTGCCCTTCTTGGTTAGCTGGAAAATGTATGTAATTCCAAATGTAAATTGACAAGTACCTTTTTAACTTCTATTTTAGAAAAAGTACAAATGACCACACCCACGTTGTCGGATATTTTGTTGTGACCACGTCCATTTTGTTGGAAAATTTTGTCCTCGCCATGTTCAGACAAGTGTGAAACATGTAAATTAACAGTCCGTAATCAGTCCCAGCATATAGTCGCGTCGCAGGTCACGAGACCAGTTTTAAAGCTTGTATAATTGGTTAATGTCTCGCAGGAACGTAAGAACGCCGCGAAAAAGTTTAACTCAACTCAACTTTCCCGAGAACGCGTGCGTGGACGTGCGTGAACCTACGCGACGGTGGAATATGTAGCTGGAAAATCGACGAATCCGTTGACATACTTTTACGACTTTTTACGTGCGATTCAAAAACGCGTCAGTGGAAATCAGCGTTATATCGACATAACGTATATCACAGATATCTTTACATTACCTTCAGCCAAATCAGTGGGATTTCCGACTAGCACTAACTGTACAGTGTTTCCAATAATAAAGACCTTGTTAACGTTGTATCTCTTGTATTTAGTGAACGGAATTCCAGAGCACAGCGGTTTTGCTCATTGGTATAACCCAGTTCATTGTAAATGAAAGCCTAGATAATATATGATGTATATAGAGAGTGTATATGGTAACTGGGCATTGGGATAATTAAAGTGTATAGTAACTGGGCAGTGGGATGAAGTGTATGGTATAAACTGGCCATTGGTATAAAGTGACATAAGTCGTAGATATGGTAAGATGAGTCAGTGGAAGCAATGTTGAAAAGGGTGTGCAGCAGGAAAGCGTGGGGTAAGACAGTCGAAGGTAGGCTAGACTAGGCTTGGCTATGAGTGATGTACGGTAGACTACAGTAGGGTACAGTAGAGTGTAGGGTAGGATACAGCAAGGTATGGTAAGGTTAGGGTAATTTAGGGTAAATCTAGGGTACAATAGGCTATCAAGTAGGACGGATATGCCACAGTAAGGGTAGGTATATCGATAGGATAAGGTAGGCTTAGACAAACTAGAACGTATAGGATAGGATAGGGTATATAGGGTGGGGTCGGGTAATAGGTATATAGGATGGGGTAGGGTAAGGTAGCCGGTAGATTGAGGTGGTGGTGCAGGGTAGGCTAGTGTGGGGTAAGATAAGTTGGTGTAGTGTATAGTGTGATGAGGTGTGCACGCAGGTAAGTGTAGTGCAAGGGTGATAAACAAAACAAATCCTACCTGATAAAATAAGACTTCCTTTAATTTAGCCGAAGCTTGGATCTTTTTAAAACCTTTCAGTACGGTATCCAAGGTAGGTAGAGCAGAAAGCAAAACTATAACAAATAACTGTTAAGTTAGTACAGCATATCCGAATACATTATTTGCACATTCATCGTTGGAAACGTGAAATGACTAAAAGTAAATATGTCCAAAGTAATAAACGAAGAGAAAAGGTTCATGTAAGGATTGAACCCAAGCATCTCGCTCTGGAGCAAACTTTTTAGGCCGCTCGACTGAAGCGGAATGATTGCAAAGTTGCCGCTGAAACATTTTATAAATCGATAATGCGTCTTTAGTTACTTGAGATGTTTTAGCTTGGTCAGCTGATCCAGAAGTGACAAGCCTTCAAATTAGTGTCATTGCCAACAAATTATTTGATCTTAATGAAAAAATGTCATAATAACCTGCTTTCCTGGCCTCTTTGCCTTTTGTCTGACTTAAAACAAGATCACAACGGATAAAAAGAAGTTTAGCATTGCATCTGGTAAATAAAGAACCTGAAAAATAAAAATAATTGATTAACTCTTTTCCAGGTAGGTATGAAAGGTAGGCATGTAGGTATATAGGAAGGTAGGTAGGCCGTAGGTATAGGTAGATAGGTATAGCTTTCGGTATAGGTATGGGTGTAGGCATATATAGGCATCGGTATAGGTATGGATAGGTTTAGGTTTAGGTATAGGTATGGGTGTAGGCATATATAGGCATCGGTATAGGTATGGATAGGTTTAGGTATAGGTATAGGTATAGGTATAGGTATAGGTATAGGTATAGGTGTAGGTATAGGTATAGGTATAGGTATATGTATAGGTATAGGTATAGGTATAGGTATAGGTATAGGTATAGTTATAGTTATAGGTATAGGTATAGGTATATGTATAGGTATAGGTATAGGTATAGGTATACGTATAGGTGTAGGTATAGGAATAGGTAATTGGTATTGCTTTAGGTATACGTATATGGTACCTATATATAGGTATAGGTATAAGTATGGGTATGGGTATGGGTATAGATGTAGGTATAGCTGTAGGTGTAGGTGTAGATATAGGTGTAGGTATGGGTATAGGAATATAGGTATAGCTATGGGTAGGGGTAGGGTAGGTATATAGGTAGATGACCAGGCGGATATTTATCTACTCCATGGCTAGAGGTACAACCATGACATACTTACCATGTGCGAGGATTTGTATCATGATTTGGTTGATTAATGTGTATGCCTTTTCTGGTAGGTTTAACTGAAGCTGAAATTTGGAATAGATGAAATGAGAATCTTCTTGAAATAGAAATCACACCAAAAAACATCGTTTTTAAAAAAACACTATCCTTAGTCCGTCAAGCTTTACCTTCTGAAACGTACAGAAGTTTTCAGTAAAGTACTTTTTTGTCTGCAAGCGCTTAGGAAAAATCTTACGAGAATTGATATAGTCTGCCCTAATTTGGAGATCATGTTCTTGTGAGTAAACGTATTTAACCGCCGGAATATATGATTCGTTTATAGACTTCAAACACTCACAAAACTCATTATGCATCGTGATGTCATACATATTTGGCATATATAAAAATCCTCTGAATATCTCCCGAAAGAAAACAAGGTAGCAAAGATCAACAAACTTATTCCATCCATCACATTAGACGACCTTTGTTATACATTCATGGAATATTTGGGTGGAGTCGCTTAACGTAAGCACATTAAAGCTGCACTATAATATATTCTACTGAATCTTTACTTACCTGTACTTCAATGATGAATAAAGATGCAATGGCAGCAAGGTTTTGCATATTGTAGGCATCACAGATAGCCTTGGATTTGAGCAAATGAGTCATGGATGTAGGATAGTCATCAATCGCTATATATAGCTCTCCAAGAACAAGATAGATGCTACCAAAAGGACAGAATGATAGATAAATATTTTCATATTTGAAATATTTAATTTATTTTTCACCCGGTCCGTATGCAAGGCGATCCTGCAATCTGATTGGCTACTATACCGGTCCGTATGAGCCCATACGGACCGCTCACGGATCATACGAACCTGTGTCGGGAGATTTAAGTCAAGGGAGTGGAAGTAAAAAATAAAAATATTATTTGCTGGTTTTGTCGGTCCCTATGGAGGTATATTTGCCTCGGTCTCGAAAACGTCCCTAGGTCTTCGGTCGTTTTTGCGACCTCGGCAAATATACCCCCATACGGACCTCCCAAAGTGATCCTCTCCCTAGACGACTAATACCGTTTGGTGTTAGAAGGAGCATATTATTCCAGTGTTAGATAAAATATTAACTAATGAACCCAATAATAACCATCATGGTCCACTATCATGGTCCACCATCATGGTCCACCATCATGATCCACCATCATGATCCACCAACATGGTCCACCATCATGGCCAACCATCATGGTCCACCATCATGGTCCACCATCATGGTCCACCATCATGGTCCACCATCATGGTCTACCATTATGGTCCACCATCATGGTCCACCATCGTGGTCCACCATCGTGGTCCACCATTATGGTCCACTATCATGGTCCACCATCATGGTCCACCATCATGATCAACCATCATGATCTACCAACATGGTCCATCCTCATGGTCCACCATAATGGTCAAAATGACAAAACTTACTTCGCCTTAAATTCTTCCCTTGATTTTCCCTCTTTTCCGTATTCAAGATCGTTTCTATAAAAAGCAGTACATCTAGTTTCAATTCTCAACGAGAAAAACGCAAATGTGCGCTACTTTACAGCGAAATAATTGCATGCTAAAGTAGGACACTCCCATATAATCGCCAGGCTATGTCTGTTACTCGGTATCTGCCCGCTATATGGGCGCACTATTCAGTTAAAAAATTACCACCCCTGACCAAAAATTAGCACCACACAAGTGTACCCAGGCTAGTGCTTCAAATTGCTGATGCAGAAGGAATACATTTCGCGCAATGACGGATCCGATATGGACTTTTTTGGAGCTTTGGTGGCGTACGAAACAATGAAGAAGCATCAAATAACAAGTATGTAATAAATTTCGTCTCATGCAGGGGTACTTTAAGTTTAACGCAAGGAGAACATGGGCTGGTATCTTTTGAATAGTTTACACTGTATTATCTTACTCGAAACGGTCATGCAGTTTTCTTAGGTCTTCATGCGCACCATCATATAATTGTTTCTTGATCTTTAATCTTGCTGATCTAAAAAAGGAGATTGTCACATCCAATAAGATTCCGTAGACACTTCTGATGTATTTGTTCCAGAACTATAAGCAGAAACTTGTGAATATACCACAGTTGATGATAAAACGATGAATAAGCATACGACTGTCAAATGGAATAAAATTGCAGACGCGTCGAATATTTTAAGGAAGCCGATGGAGGGGAAAATAACGTTTTCGAAAACGATGAAGTCAAAACCCTATATGGCATACCAAGACTACTGAAATAGCAAAGTAGAGTGGATCGAATGCAACCAGCTTATATGACATTTTGGATCAACGCTATACCGAAACCCAAAATACTAGTAAGCATACACTCGCTTCAAACCTAACGAGTATCTTTATGTAAACACTGCAACGATTAATAGGGATGACCAATTTCTACTCTTGAGTAATGTTAAATTAAAAGATCGTCAGCGATATACAACGTGGCCTCGTTTTTCACATCCTTTCCACAAGGCTACGTTCATTAACCTGAGTTGAAACCAGGAATCAGCCTAACAACTGACTCTCTCATTCAAACTGTTGCCATGCAGCAACTTTATATATTTTACTGTGTCTAACGCCAGACGATTTTACTCGTCAAGGGAAACCTCTAGAAAGTCATGCATGAGAGGGTAGCGGTTAAAGGCTGCGTGCACTCTAATTCGCGCATGCGCACCAGGTCCGAGATCTTTAAAAACTTAACGTTGCAAATTAAGCTTCTGAGAACCAACATGGCGGCGGTGTTATACACCGAAAAACGTAGCATGTTCAAGAAATAGCGACCACATATGGAAGCTTCGAAAGCCCCTGGTGATATTAGTGCAAATTCGCTGTCAGTGTAACTGTCTTGTAAAAGAGAGCCACATTGGTCGTCAGAATATTCTGCCATTTTACACATTGTCCGTAATATGAGTCGACGATCAAACTCATCAATGAACAGCGGTGTTATTACACACGTGATGGTAGGGTGCATTAAGCGTTTAACTTTAAACGAATATTTAACTAAAAACATTACCTCAAGTCAGCCTCGAGTGGTTCATGTACCCTGAGATTATTAACAGCTTCTTCTGCACTTTGCCAGTCCTCCATAAACAACGCTTGATCAAAACAAATCTTCTGCTTCTCAGCCTGCCAACGCTATCGTTTTAAAAAAGAAATTATTTGCCTTGGTTCAGAACAGATGCAGTGGCGTAACTAGACGCTTTAATGGGGGAGGCAGAAAAAGAAAATCAAAACGGCTAAGGTGTTCAGGAACAATGCGGAGAACACCACGAAAAGAGTGTATAGCCACGGAATAAGCAACGCATGCGCTATACGGTGGACCGCGGTGGTTGGTTTTTGAGAGTGTTTCATTACATTTTCAAGCACTTTGAAGTTTGTGGACAGTGGACTGTATACTGAATTCTATATTACAAACTATTAAAATCATGCATATTATTCTTTGATGATCACATACCTCTGAATACTTCGAACTTTCTGAATGAATACCTTTTGCACAATCTAAAAGCTTTACTGAGCCACTAAAGTCGCCCTAGAACCATATAGATAAGAAAATTTGTAAGAAATATTTACAATATTGTTAAATGCACAAAAACAAGGTTTGTGCACCGCACAAATAAACGAAATTAAGGGCTTCGTTTAGGGAAAAAAATACAGTTTTAAGGACTTATTATACCATAAGCATGTGCCTTCCGGTATACCTACACTGAGAAATCATGATTGGAACTGGATCGCAGTAATATTTTTAATTGACGATTGATTTTCATTGTTAGAAATTATCTATTTTATGTTTGTTATGATTTTAAGCGCTTTTCTAGCACTGAACTCGATTTTCAAGGAGTTTTCAGTAAAAGATAGTGAACAAACTTGGAAAACTTACACCACCTGTACCAGCATTGTTCCGAAGGCTATACTAAAATCTAAACAAATGCATGCCTATATACAGTCTGCAACTAATTATACCTGTTTATACATGTGTGAAGCCAATTGGCACAAAGCATGAATGACAGCTTCGGAATTAATGATTTCAACTGATTTTCCATCTGTGGTGCCAGCAATGTTCAGGGAAGGTTTCCATTGGTGAAGAGGAAACTGGCAAAACACTACTGCCATGTTACTAAAAAGTTACAGTTTATCAGTAAACACAAAATCAACAATTATCTCAGACTTTCATGGATGTTAGTTGTCAAACTTATATTGATGTAGTTATTGATGATTACAAATTGAGCGCCTGAGCGGCCATATTTTATCCCCTGTATATAGTGACTAGATGGTGCATGTATATGTGTTAAAACGACCCTTTCTCTTTTGCGCTCTGCGTTCTATTCTGTGTTCTGCGGGATCGTACTCGGGTCGTTAGAGGAATCAGTCTTTACAAGACCAGTTTACACATAACATTTATTTGCCAACGTTACCAGCTTGCTAACCTTTAGGTTCTCTCTTCTTACGTCTCTTACACATTGATTTTTATATCATGACATATAACAAGGTTCTCTTTCTATTACATAACAATGCTCTCTTTTAGCACAAACGTTCATTGTTCACTTGATGCGTGCGCATCCCAATTAATTACTACAATTATTCATTATTCCACATTAAACAGTTATTCATTGTTCCACATATCCCTCTCCTTTAGATGAAAACCTCCCGGTTTTCGTAACTTTTAAAACGATAACTAAAAAGTATATTTATAAGGTCTTTTTATATAGTTTTTTTTTTTTTTAAATATTTTTGTATATATTGTTCCTGGTATTGTCTGACTATTATTTTCTTCGAAATACTCTCCATTTGCGTTGAATTGCTCTGCAATCTGACTGCACTGGGCTAACTTGGATTACTGTTCTTGCTGTCTTCTCCATGTTCTTGGCTTATGCTAAGGGTTGACCGTCTCGTAATCTTCGGATGTTATCAAGCATCAACACAACATCTACAGACTTACTTGCTGCAGGACCCGAATTTGACAAGAACCAAAGGGAATGAAATTGCCGTGTCATGGAATGGACATAAAGGAACATACAGGGACAGTCACAACTTACAAACGTAGCTACAGATATACGTAAAAAAATGAGAACAAAACAAGGCGAAAGTGTCGAAAGAAGAAAAAGGTTATTAAAACATGGTTACGGAACACGGAATAATAAGACAGAGCAAATTACGTAT
>JAOTOK010026138.1:0-12163 GCA_025770025.1 Virgularia gustaviana
TATCTTATATCTTTTATTTTTTTAATGTAAACATAACTTAATTCAGCCTTTTTGGCTGCAAGGTTTTTGTAATAAACATCTATCTATCTATCTATCTATCTATCTATTTTTAACGCTTGTTGCCCGATGCATGTCACGAAGGTAGCTACTTGGAACTCGCTGCTCTGTTGATTGAGGTTTGTAACCAGTGTATACGCATCCCAGATTTGTTTCCATTGCTTCCAGTTTTCTCTCAAGTCTCCCTTTAAGTCAATGTTTGGTGGGATCGGTAGCTTGCTCGTGAATATCGGTATTGTTGAATGCTGAGGCTGTGCGCTTGTCGACGCCGAATGCTCGCCGCTCGTTGTCGCTTGTTCTTCATGGTCGGACATTGCTTAGTTCTTTACTCCTGGTACCATGTAACGTTTATTGTATATCTAGTTTAGCTTTTTGTTTATGAGCACGCCAATGCCTGCTGTACAGGATCGCCATTTGCGGCCGTCGACTTCTCTAGCTATTAGTCCTACTGCGCTGGCCTCTTTTCCGAGTCCCCCCCGGATAACAGTTGTATAAATATTTAAATTTCTGAAATTCTCTCTGTAATTCTCATAAGTCCTATTTTGTAACATATTTTGTAAGAAATAATATATTTTAAAATTTGGATTTTTTTGAATTTGACATCTTCATAATATGTATTTTTTCTTATATGAATTATCACATTTGAATTTGTCATTTGTGAAATTTTCATATATGGAATTTTCATATATGGTTTATAAATTCTCATATCTTCATATATGAAATTTTCATATATGAAATCTTATATGAAATTTCCGTAAGGGGAGGCACTGGTCCTGGCTGGATGGGAGAACCTTGTGCATGTACGTCTATCAATCTAAACAATAGGACATCTAAATTTTAATTTTATACAAATTATCTGTGAAGAATGTAAACCAGACAATGTTTGACAACTGTGAAATATTATGTTATATATCATGTTACTTACCTGAACATCACTAACACATCCAGAATCCTGTTTATCCAAACATGCAAATTCATCAAACTCTACGCCTTTTGTCTTTCGGTGTATGACCACCAACAATGCTTTCTAGCAGCTTAATTGGTGATGTTACTCTAGGTGCCATCTTCGGGCCAGCAGAGCAAACCACATTAACCTTCTGTTGATGTACAGGATTTCCATCAGAATTAAATACGTTAAAATAGTTTATATTTATATGACATTAATATAGCCGCACTGGTACTTAATTGACCAACAACCGGAGAATAAAGACAACATGACCTTCCCGGTAAGTTTTGTCCAAACTGCTATTGCAGCATGCTTTTGTCTCAAATTCTTAAACATATCACTGAATTCTTCACGTGTCAACGTTGGAAAAATTTCTCCGTCAATACCTGAAACTAAATATAGAAATAAGATATTATTTTATGTGAAAGTTGCTGAAGAATTAGTATTATTTTAATATTAACAAGTTTGGGATAGCACACACCCCCCTATGGAATTTCTGAGGAATCTGAAGAATCCCCAGAATTTCTGAGGACTATGATGAAAAATAGTGGAATTTCATGGATGTCATCAATAGCCAATAGGGGGGTGGGGGGTGGAAAATAAACTTAATGGGTTTGTATGGGTTGAACAATATAAGTATTTTTTCAATACTATATTATAGATTTCGTTAAATAAACCAAAAATACATTGCTTAATATATTTCTACCATTGATGACACAGCATAATTACCCTATAGGCTATTGGATTGAAAAGATATTTTCAGAATAGACTAATCAATCCTATCATCATCATGGCTTTTATATTTGTGTAAAATTTGATACTCATATGTCAAAATAGTTAATAAATCAAATGAGCACGTGAAAGAAAATAATTGAAGTTGATTGTTGTCGTATTATATAACAGTAGAAGTCTATTACCTTTGAATGCTTCATCGACTTCTTTATCCAGGCCATTCTCCAGCAACAATGTAGTTAACTCCCACGGTGTTTGAATTTCCATCTCAATTTGAATTTAATTTTGCAAAGCGAGATACAAAGCTGAGTCCAGAGGGGGAAGCAAATCAAGCAATGTAATATGCCAACGTTGTGGCTGGCCGCGAGGCACGCGAGAAGCTATCATGTGATCACCCCCGTGAAGCGTACGTCAACCAATAGGGATCAAGGCAATTGAGATGACGTAATATTTACACTCGCGATCGATCGCGCGTTACTGACTCTCATGTACCCGGGGCTATTTCACCTTGGAAAGGTGAAATATTTCGCAAGAAATGATTTGTTTTAGAACATTTATATAGGGAGATGGCTTATTTATGCTCAATGTGTCAATCGAAATTTTTAACTTTTTCGTTGCTACGAAATCATCTTGAAAGATACGACAAATTTGATAATAACTTCCACGTCGTTTGTCAAGCACCGCAATGCGATACGGTAATTTTGAAGGCCATAAGTCACATTTGCGCAGAAAACATTCTGCTATATTACATAGTGTAATAAATGGAAGCAACGATATTCCACCAGACGACAAAAACATTACACAAGATAAGGCGACCAATGCAAATGGAAATATAAATATGGAAGAAGACATGGTGATGGAATTTGATGATACCGATTTCAGTAGCCATATTCATCGTTGAAATGCAGAAAAGGAAACAGGCGAAAACATAGAGACTATAAATAAGTTTGAATGCCAGTTACTTACTAGGGACAAAGGAGCTCCATAAACTGACTCAAAAATCAGTAGATGCCATTATGACAAACACTACCTCAGCGGTAAAAAATTCGCTAAAGTTAGCGAGATGTCATCTGTTATCAATAAATAAAGCAACAAAGCCGAAGGAGAAATCCAGGGATTTCTCAACAGTTTATTAACGGAGGAAAATGTGGTGACAAATCCTTACATTGGGATGGAAAACAGATGGCAGCAAGACAAAATTTTTATAGATCTATTTGGTGTGGTGGTAAGAGTTGCATCATGTTTATTGTATTCTTTCTGCATCTAACTACACCACACTTACACCATATAAAATCTCTATACTGTAATCTATGTTTTATCCAAATGTTAAGTTAATCACCGTTAATCAAATGTGAGAAAGGACTGTCTGTTGAGTTTGAATTTGCCTTGTAATGGTCAAATGGGGACACCGTAAATATTGTCTTACCCATTTGTGAGGAATATCGCACATATATGGTGAAGAATGTTGTACATCCGAAATCTAAGCTATACCCATGGAGGTCGTTACAATACTTTCTTCCTCTACATTTTTTGTAAAACCTGATGGTTCAAGCAAGATACATGTTTTACCAAAATTTAATCTTAGCAATTTTAATATGTAAAGTGTTGTTATTAATAAGAATGTAATAAAAATTGGCTCTTATCAGAACAGCCCTTAAATATGGGCTAAGTCAGCCTCTAGATATGGGCCAAAACGTCTCTTATAGTTATGGGCTAAAACAGCCTTCAATTGTGGGCCAAAACAGCCCTTAGACATGGGCCAAATCAGCCCTTAGATATGGGCCAAAATAGCTTTGTGGATATGGGTGAAAATCGATCTTATAAATATAGGCCAAAACCGCTCTTTAACATGGACTGAAACGCCCCTTATTTTGCCAGAATAAACCCGAATTTTTTTATCTCAAAATACCCACGGCCTAAAATAGCCCTACATATTAGCCAAATCAGCCCTACATGCAGCCGAAGTAGCCCCTGTTTTCCGTTTTGGTTTCGTTTTTGCTCACATTTTAGTGACCAAAAACAGCCTTATAGAGCCAAAACGGCCTTTTTATTGTTACTGTGTGACGTTCAGAAACTGTCCCTACGAAGCTCGAAGTGCCCGAGGCCTTTGGAGTGTCGGTTCGCTTACTGCTACAACTCACTCCCTTGCAGAATCTCGACCTTGTTCCCGTTGTTTGGTCATTGATCAGGGACATGGCACGCATGCGCATTCGAAGACAATAATCGAAGTCTATCAAGGTAGGGACTTTCGGTAGCAACTTCACCTTCTCTTCTCCCCAACGACCCTTTAATTGCTCGGGCAACTTGGCCACCACTCGTCGTACGTTGTCTGTTGCCAGGTCATGTTTAAAGCCAAGGCTCGTGAGGGTAGAAACTGCGATGTGTACTGTGTCATAAAATTATCAAAGTTCCACAAAATCATCTGCAATAACTGGCGCGTGATCACAAATAGTTTCCAAATACGCTGCTGCCACAGTCTCTTCATTTCCGAACTGTTCTTCAAGTTCCTGAAGGGCCGCGCGGTAGAGGTGCCCGTGGTTCAACATACCTCTGATAGCCTTCTTTGCGTCGCCGACCAAGGATCGTTGCAAATGCGTCATGCGTGGGTGTTCGTCAGCGATTGATTGTCAATATCTTTAAGGCAGGTGTTGACTTTTCTGATTAAATTCCTCGGATACACTTAAGCTCTTTTGTAGCCCATTTTCATTCAGATGCGATCCGTACCGGTCGTTAGCTTCTTCGAATCCTCTTAGACCGCTTTTGAGTTGACCCGTTACATCACGAAGTCGCTGTCGACTACTTTGCTTGTCGAGTAGGCTGTTGGCGGTGATGAGTAACCTTGTAAGAGTGTCCTTGCGGCGCACAAATACGCTTCTCGCCCTTTGACTATGAATACCCCAGGTTTTGTCAATAAATCTCCCTGGAGGGGCTACATTCCTCTTAGGACGCTCATCTTGCTTCACGTGAAATATTTCCAATGTTTTCTGCAGCATTACCGCCGGTTACAGTGACTCCAGCTCCGGTGACCGCATCACCATTCGATTCCATGCGTCAAAAGGCGAACAAAATCCACAATTTTAAGGTTTTGTGTACAATTTGCCGATGTCCAACCACTCTCTGCTACCAGTTAATGTTACGAAACACAGTATACATGGCTAGGTAAAATAAAAGCTTAGAACTAGCAAGGAAGGAGGGTGGCAAGCTTGCTAGCATGTGTTGTCACCCAACACACTCAAAAACACAAAAGGCACAGAACAATACACTTTTTACATTTCTTAATATCAACTGTTTCTACATACGAATCTTGTCTTCAAATGTTCAATAAATATTCAATGATTCAAATGTTCAATAAATTGTTACGTACCGAAGCACACAAAAGTACAGAAATAACGACAACTTTATTTTACATAGCACTCTCTTATATTACAAAAACACACAGGTCACGAGACACTTATTTACATTTTTATGACACACTAAATATCGATTGTTATTGTTCGTCACACTCCTCCCCGTTTAGTCCTGAAATCATCCCGATTTTAATCACGAGTTATAAACAAGTCACTGGGGTTCTTTTCTCTTTCTTTCACTTCTTCTAGGCTGCAATTGTTCTGCAGTTGAGGATGTGTCTGAGTTCTCATGTGATACAATCTCTTTTTGGCTAGGTGCTTCAACAGGGATAATAAAAGAAGGCGGGTTAGGTACTTGATATTTCCTTAACCGATTCCGGTGGACAACTTTTGGTTTGTTTTCGGTAGACTAAGTCATTGATCCTCTTTGTAATCAAATAGGGTCCAGTCCATGGCCTCGACAGTTTCGGCGAATATCCCTTTTTTACGCTTGGATTGTACAGCCAAACAGCTGTGTTTGGTTCAAGACGGTTAGCAGAAGCATCAACGTCATATCTAGTTTTCATTTTACTTGCTCTCAGTTCTAGTTTCTTTCTTGCAAAATTATGAGCAACTTCCAAACTTTCCTGTAATGCACGAGCATAGTCAGTTGTTCGCTGTTCTTTTTGTTCAGGTGGCTGTCCATAGAGCAGGTCAATTGGCAATCTCAATTCATGACCCATCATTAACTTTGCTGGGCTACAGCCTGTGGAGTCATGAGTGGCTGTACGATAGGACATCAATAATAGCGGCACGTGTTGGTCCCAATCACGTTGGTTCTGGTTAACAAACAGGGCTAACTGATCTTCCAAAGTACGGTTGTATCTTTCAACCATCCCATCTGATTGCGGATGAAACGGGGTTGTCCGTGTCTTCTTAATTCCTAATATCTTACACACCTCAGCGAAAACATTCGATTCAAAGTTTCGTCCCTGGTCCGAATGTAGTTCCATCGGCACCCCAAATCTACAGATAAATTCTTTGACCAGGACTTCTGCCACAGTTCCGGCTTCTTGGTTTGGCAAAGGATAAACTTCGGGCCATTTCGTAAAATAGTCCATCGCTACCAACAAGTATTTGTTACCCGAGTCGGATAGCGACAATGGTCCAAGCACATCAATGGCAATACGCTCCATTGGGGAACCAAGCACATATTTCCCAAGTTGAGCTTTGGCTTGGCGTGGCGATGGTTTACGGGACGCACACAAATCAGATTGTTGGCACACCCTAGACACATCATCTCTGCACTTTGGCCAATAGAAGCGTTGTTTTACCCGAGACAGGGGTTAGTTCACTCCAAGGTGTCCAGAGGTTGGCGAACTATGAAGATCCTTCACAACTTCATCCCTCAGTGCTTTCGGTAATACCAATTGGTATACTTCTGACGTACCCCTTAGGTCTTCCCATCTACGATACAAGATACCGTCAGTCAGGCATAAACTCCCCCATTGTGCTCACAGGGTCTTAGTTCCTGCAGTAGTAGGCGAAACAAGATTCCACGATGGTCGATTATTACTCAACAGCATCCAATTAATTATTATTCCGATATCTGGGTCCGATAACTGTACTTGCCTTACTTCTTCGTTGCGGACTGTGTTCATTTCGGCACTGTCTCTTTCCTTTTGTCCACTGGCTACGACTCAAACAGGTTCACACACACAAGCGTAATCCTTAGCTTTAAATTCATTTTCTTTTATTTCTTGTTTAACACAGAACTTGCACCTTGCTTCGCATGGACGCCGCGAAAGCGCGTCTGCATTTTGGTGCATTTTTCCAGATCGGTGGATGATCTTGAAATTATAAACTTGCAGGCTCTCAATCCATCTTGACAGTTGGCCTTCGGGATTTTTGAACCCAGTTAACCATTGAAGGGCAGAGTGGTCTGTCCTAATTTTGAACATACGTCCATACGATTGAAACAATCACTGCTAACAGTTCTTTTCTTGTTGCACAATAGTTCTTCTCGCTTTTATTCAATGTTCGGCTAAAATAAGCGATAACACGCTCTACTCCATTTTGTTCCTGGGAAAGAACAGCTCCAATGCCGTGATTAGACGCATCTGTATCCAAGAAAAATTCACCTGTAGTCGTTGGATGAGCCAACAATGGAGAGTTAGCAAGAAAAGACTTTAAGTCGTCAAAGGATTTTTGACACTCATGCTTCCAGTCAAAATCCGTTAATTTCTCAGTTAATCTGTGAAGCGGTCTCGCAACATTAGGAAATGAGGGCACAAATCGGCGATAATAGGTACATAGTCCTAGAAAACTCCTCAGTTCACTCTTGTTCTTGGGAACGGGCCACTCTTGTACAGCCTTAACTTTTTCAGGATCAGTTGATATACCATCTTTCCCAGTTAAGTGACCAAGATAGCAAACTTCTTGCACAAACAATTTACACTTCTTTGAGTTTAATTTAAGATTCGCAGCCTTAAGCCGCAACAAAACTTCACGCAATCTCAGCATTGTCTCTCTAAATGTTCCTGCGTGAACAATTATATCATCGAGGTAAACGAGGCATGTCCTCCAGGACAAGCCAGACAACACTTGATCCATTAGGCGCTCGAAGGTCGCTGGCGCGTGGCACAGACCAAAGGGCATAACTGTAAATTGCCATAACCCATCGCCCGTTGAAAATGCAGTTTTCTCCTTATCACCATGATCCATTTCCATTTGCCAATATCCACTTTGTAGGTCCAGTGTGCAGAACCATGCAGACCCACCAAGAGCATCTGACGAACAATAACAATCGATGTTTAGTCTGTCATTAAAAGGTAAATAAGTGTCTCGTGACCTGTGTGTTTTTGTAATATAAGAGAGTGCTATGTAAAATAAAGTTGTCGTTATTTCTGTACTTTTGTGTGCTTCGGTACGTAACATGTTGGTGACCCCGCCAGGACTTTTAACATCGATTGCGTTATGGATACTCGCCTCACAAAGCGAAATCCGGATGATAGTGGATCGTCTGATAATGGGAAGAACTATGAGGCAATTTATACGATGTTAGAGACCCAAATGGATATGTTGAAAGAACAGAAATTACATTACGGGCAACAGAGCGAACAATTTGAGAGAGAGTTAGGCGGGATTACGGAGCGGCAATCGAAAATTGAAAATATTCATGCAGTACTCGATAGTAGCCTGTGTGATTTGAATAAGCGAGAAATTGAAATCGAAAACAGATCGCTGTTATGGGATACAATGGAGGAACACTCTGCTGAAGTTCACGCAAAATTGACAAGCGAGATGCACAGGTCTTTACAACAGGAGTTAACTAGTTTGTTGCGACGACTCATTGATGATGTTAAAAGCCAGGTGAACGAAGAAATCAGAGAGTATAAGTACACAAGAGCAGGGCGGCTTGGAGATCAACCAAGCAGTATTAAGGATACAGAGAAAACACAAATGCGTGCAATTAACATAAGCAGTGAACCGGTAATCCCAAAGGACTACTCAACGCCTGCAGTGTACTTTAAGAAAAGTACATCATCAATTAACATTACCCGACCAATTCAAAAGCCGACGTTATATAATGGAAATATGTCGTGGGAGTCGTATTTGGCTCAGTTCAATATTATAGCGGAGATGAACGGCTGGACAGAACATGAAAAGGCGTCGTTTCTAGCTTCCAGTTTGACAGGAACAGCTCTTAATGTGCTTAGCAACTTGTCCCCAGAGAAGAGGGTAGCTGCACTGGATACTCGGTTTGGAACGGCCCATAGAACGGAATTAGCAAGAGCGCAGTTTAAATATAGCTGGTTTATTGGGGCGACAACCAGCTGCAACAGAACCTGCAGCCCCTGCTTATATTTTGAAAACCAGGACACAACGTAGCCAAAACGAGAGTATCATAGTGAATGGTGTAATAGAAGGAAACCCATGTGAAATGGTAGTGGACACAGGCTCTAATATCACAATTGTTCAGTCTGGTGTGTTGAAGAAGGTACAGGAGAGGTTGAAGGTTGTCCCTGTTGAAACAACCTTACGAACTGTGACGGGAGAATCTGTGCCGGTAAAAGGGCATGGTGAAGTTACCATACCGATTGGTGATCACAGGACTTTACATGACATTTGGGTGGCTGATATTACAGATGAGTGCATTCTGGGACTTGATTTTCTAGTGGCTAATGACTGTCAGATTAATGTTGGTGGCACCTGTATTACAATTGGAAATGAAGATATTCCACTAAATAAGTGTCTCGTGACCTGTGCGTTTCTGTAATATAAGAGAGTGCTATGTAAAATAAATTTGTCGTTATTTCCGTACTTTTGTGTGCTTCGGTACGTAACATCAAAGGAAGGAGGGGCGGCAAGCTCGCTAGCATGTTTTGTCGCCCGACACACTCGAAAACACAAAAGGCACAGGACAATACACTTTTTACATTTCTTAATATCAACTGTTTCTACATACGAATCTTGTCTTCAAATGTTCAATAAATATTCATGATTCAAATGTTCAATAAATGTTCAATGATTTAACCGTCCAAAATGTTCTCACGTTCATGCACTTCGATCTTCTAATACTTTAACCCCCCGTAACCATAACACAAATAAACCCACTCGATGCAGCACCTGTTGCACCCGCGCATTTCGACGTTTGTTAACAGATGATTATGTTCTGACAAAAATTCCAGGAAATAATTAATACTACATGATGCCTGTTAATAGTATTCTATTTCACAGCATTTTAAGATTGGGGATAATTTTGTTATTCTTACTATTACCTCCCAATTCTGATAAATCTCGTGTTTACTGCCGGGCTTTACACACGTCCCTGCCATTGGTTAAAAAGACATATTTAATACAGCTCTCTCTCACATTATATCTGTTGGGTTGGTTGCAATATTTAGAAAAATTCAATTTTGATTCAATTTAATTCAATCTGCACTCATCCCATCTCTCAAACCCAAATAGGAGGTGACCGGGATGTTCTTTGTATGTTAAGTTATATATAGCTTAAGAAGTTCGTCAATAATATGGTGAATGAAAAGGAAGCAGCAGACGTTTGACAATCGAAGGCAAGAAGTGACCGTGTAGCCGGTCCTGGTCCAGTGTGGAGAGAGTGAAAGTGTCAGGGATTACGAAAATAAACTTCGTGAACTTTACCAACGACATCTCCTGAGAGGACTTATTCCACTCGGAGTTTACCCATGTGTAGTTTGTAGTTGATGTATCGATTTGTCGAATAGGAAAGTCAAAGTCACGATCTCTTTCCGATTGCCAATCCGTCTATAGGGGAGAGGATGTCTTATCGGCGATGGGGAGAAAAAATATGAGGAGACCCTGCCAAGTCAATAGGGAGATAGCAGATCTGACCCGGACTCCGGGGGGTTGATTTAGATACCCTTTTTCAAAACTGCTGACATCCCAAGTGACTGAAAAGCAACTAAGTAAAAGCAAACAATAAGGCCATTGTTATATAATTATTCATGTTCATTCATTTCTTTTTTCTCTATTTATTTATTATTATTATTATTTTTTAAATGGCCTCACAGCGATTACATCCAAAAGATCTCTAAATATACAAACAAAGGAGAATCCAAATCTCACTAAACTTTCTCTCTGCGAGCTTGGGTAGATTGGCAGAATTCTTCACAATCAGCTTTAAAGTGACCCGTTTTGTGGCAGAAATAACACTGTGGAGCTGGCAACCTGAATGAAGTGAACCGGCTATTACATTAATCGACATTATCAGTGGCACCTGTGCCTCTTTATAATAATCGAACGCGGATATAATAGGGCATATTACGAAGCACACGTAATTTTGTAGCCTCTATTTTGGGAGCCTGTATAGGCTAATTTTCAATAATCCCGAGCTTTGCGAGGGTTACTAATCTTAACGTAGGCAGCAGTCATCTTCCAGTCATATTACATGACGTACGCGCACAGGCTTTTAACCGCTGGCCTGTATGTGTCATGGTCAATAGCGCTGCAAATTCTCGCTGAGAGTTTGTTTATATATATGTATATTTATATATATGTCTACACTTTTTTGGTGTCCGCACAGCCTTGGGGGTATGGTACCGAGTCGTGCAATTTGAATTATGTAAGCGGCGTAAGAGGAAATAACGTATACAAACGGTCATATTTTTCACGCCAAACTTTTTACTGTTGGTATTTTCAACATTTTTTCAATTTCTAAGCAAGCACTACATTTTTATAACATATATAGTGTAATGGAGGAAGGTGACGAGCAATTTAGAAGTGTAGGTATTTCAGGAGGCTCCAGTGAGGAAAGGCGAGTTGCAAAAGCTGCCGAAAGAGCAAGAAAAGACAGAGAGCGTAAGCAAGAAAAAAGATTGAACGAGACGTCGGAGGAGAGAGAGAATCGTCTGACAAAGAGGAGAAAGGCCTACAGGGAGCGCACCGAAGCGAGAAAAGGTAAGAAGAACGAGTGTGTCTCTAAAGGCGAGAGAAAGAGTAAGTTAG
The DNA here is from genome assembly GCA_025770025.1 of Virgularia gustaviana. NCBI lineage: Eukaryota > Metazoa > Cnidaria > Anthozoa > Scleralcyonacea > Virgulariidae > Virgularia > Virgularia gustaviana. The sequence continues at coordinate 11,548 of JAOTOK010026138.1, forward strand.
AGAATTTAAGCGAGAAGAAGCGGGCTAAACGAGCGTCGGAGACATCAGAGGAAAGGGCTTCGAGGCTGGAAGCCATGAAGAAAATGGCAGCACAACGAATCCAGTGTGAAACACCCGAGGAGCGAGCAGCTAGGCTAGAAGTTCTTCGTAAGAATACTGCAGCGACGTTACAATGCGAGAGAGATGAACAACGCCAGGCTAGACTGGAGGCTGTTCGTCAAAACACTGCTACAAGAATACAGTCTGAAACAGACGAGCAGCGAGAAGCGAGACTGGAAGCTCTTCGTCAAAACAAAGCTGCAAGAATGCAGTCTGAGACAGACGAACAACGAGCAGCGAGACTGGAAGCTCTTCGTCAACACACAGCTGCAAAAATACAGTCCGAGACAGACGAGCAACAAGCAGCAAGACTAGAAGCTCTTCGTCAAAACACAGCTGCGATAATCCAGTCGGAGACAAGAGAAGAGCGAGAATCGAGACTGGAGGTTGTTCGTGAAAATACTGAAGCAAGACGCCAGTCCGAAACAACAGAGCAAAGGGGGCAGATAGACTAGAAATGTCGAGGGAAAATAGTGCTAGACGACGTCGTACTAATGCTTCTCAAGTGTCTTTTTAG
>JAOTOK010026149.1:0-12163 GCA_025770025.1 Virgularia gustaviana
GCCATTTTTGGGGTACTTTTTCAAAACATGTTAGCGTAAGGCCACATAAAGGAGACTCTTTATATTTTTAATGTAAAGTTAGTTTTAGATACCTTAGTTTATTCTGGAAAATTACTTTTCACATGATGTTATGTTTTACATTCGTTTTGGAAAAATCAAAAGTACCCAAAAATGGCGTCGTGAGAAAGGCTAATTGGTTTGTCGGATGATTGGATGGTTGTTTGGTTTATTGCTCAGCTAGTTCGCTGGTTGATTGATACATTGATGGATTGATTGGTTTATTGATTGATTGATCGATCGATAGATTGATTGATTGGCTGATTAATTACAACTGAGTCTTACGAGATATGCACGATCATTCCCAGTCCCATGTTGACAGCACACGACGCATGTTTCTCGTTATTATCCAGGCCAGCGATACAGTAATAACAATCACCAAGGATTTTGATCCTCTGACAGTTGTGTCGCTAAAGAAATGTAGTTCAGACATCTATTATTTTACGACAGAATTTTATAATAAAACTATTTTTAAGATTTCAATTTGCAGTTGAAGAAATTTCTGTCAATTATGACTTACCGAAGCAAGCTTGTCAAAAATTGCAAAAAGTTTATTTAATGTAACAATGAGTTCCTCAGCTGTACATCTTGATGACAACTCAGTAAATCCAACAATATCCGCGTATAATATGCTGGAAAACCACACAAAGATATCAACAATTAGTAGATATGTAAATTGCTAAAATACATGTGACAGGAAATCGTCGCAAAATAAAAGTTGAAGAACCACCTGCAGCATTCAATTCGCTCAATATAGATTTTGTTAAAATTTCCATCTTTTAAAATTGTCCCATTCGACTGTATGTCAGTTTCGAGTTTCGTCGACAAATGTTTCGGTAAAACAGACAACAAAAGACGTTTCTAAAAAGTGTGAAAATGTAAAATGTTCATGAAGAACTAAAAACAGAGGACACTACGCATCCCCAAGCCAAGAAAAAGGGGAAATTACTGTCATTTTTATCCACTGAGCACAACCACCTGTCCCAGCAAGTTAAAAAATCCCCTCGAATGCCTGAAAATGGTTTAGTTCTAGACCTTAAAATTTTCTAGTGGAATTATTTACTAAAGCAATGTTTACACCTTTACTGCACGGGCGGTCACTTCTTGCCAATAAATGTCGCAGACGTAAAATGTGAATTTTTAGTGTAATCTCTTGACAAAGAGACACGATATCTTGTTTTGTCCTTTGGTGTGTTATGTTAAGAGGAGCTTAACTATACCGTTAATAAGAGACATGGTCACGCATTGAAATATATATGCCAAACAATGTCACGTGACAGTGAATATTTCCCTTAATTTTGGGATGTATGGTAGACCTGTACTGATTTTGACCGACCAAACTAGTCATTGTTCTCATCAGTACCAGTCCCACGAATACGAGGCACGGTCACGTCAGTCGTTGTTATGTTTTGTTATGGTTTTAGATAAAATGTGTGACTACGTCCAATATATCTTATTGGTTTAATTTCATTTGCATATTTTTTAGCGTCATTATCTGCGTTTATCATCAGGGGAACTGAATAATAACTTGACCATTTCCTTAGTTTATCAATACTGAAATATTGAGAGAAAACCCTGCAAAAATTATTACCAAGTGAATTAATTTGGAAACAATTAATGTATAAACCACCTTTCTGTCAGATGGATAGCTTTGTCTTTGGATTTTAATTGCATACGTAGCAAAACAATATCTATGATCTGTTTTCACTTCCAAAAATGTTTATTATCAATAAATGCTTCTTTGTGAAGATACTGTGATATCAAACAGCATATATTTTTATCAATTAGGAAACATTAAGCTTTTTCTCTACGCTAATTCTTTAACCAAGAGAAGGAAATGCTACATTCATGCAATTTACTGTTAAAGATAAAAGAATGATATACGGCAAGCAAACGAAAACGTTTTTTTCCAAACACTGTGTCTTGTTATCGTCAACAGTCTAACAGATGGTTACTATTTTTAGCTTGTTGGAAATTTTAATTTAGCAGTAACTGACTATTCGCAAGTGGCTTGCATACAATATTTCAAAGTATAATTTTGTAAAAAAGTACATTACAATGTGCAGTGGCTAAAGATGATGAAACATCCGACAATTTTATTTTGTATTATTCTTAAGTTATCATATCTTATGCATGGCAGATGTGCAACTGACGTCATTTATGTCTTGTGCATTTGTTGAACAAAGAATGATCTCAAGAACACGACAAACCCATTTCAGTGAGCGTCATTAGTGCATCATCTCATCACTTCTACACTCATACATGTGTCACGTTTTAAAATGCATAACTTTTAATCAATTTTTTTAACATCATATTTACTAGGAAGTTATAAATATCGGCAAAAAATTATGTTAAACGGTGATGTGTTCATATTTAGTGTAAGCTATATCTATGATACAGCCCTGACTGATTAGCATATGGCTGCCAAATTGGCGCAATTAAAACCTCTGTCACACAAAGCAATTTATTCATGTTACTTGCAAAACTAATCTCAGGGCATGTTTGATATACAAGATTCGCAGCAAAGAATAATGACGTTAATTTCATTGGGTAAAAATGATAGAACATGGACTGAGATCAGCAGACAAGTTGCATGTATGAACAAATTATCTCGTGCGACAGAGATTTAAGTAGATGTTTTGAAAAACAGTAGCGTTATTATATTAAGAACATTCATAGTTAATCCCTTTGATAAATTTAACCTCTTCTCGTGACCCATGTGTTCATTCTATTTCTATTCACTCATCAATTGGAAAAAATACGAGGTTTTTATGAGGTTATATAAATAGTCGTTAGGTGACTTTTTCTACTGAAAAAACACTCAAATGAGATTCTCAATTAGCATTGAAGGAGAATGTCGGGGCACGAACGGGGACTGAAATGTGGGACAGCAGCCTGGAAGAACGGGCGCAGCAGTTAGCGGGTGCATGCATGCCACTGACGCCTTTCGTATTTACGACTTTGCTGGTGTATATAGGCATGTATGGTGTAGGCAAAATCACATAATGTATAAAAATAAAGTAAACCAGTTACGATAAAATTTATCGAAACTCTAGCAATGTAGCAATGACATCACGCTGCTTTTACCACAGCACACGTGATCGGACCACAGTTTGCAACGCAGCTTGATCAATCTGGGCACTAAATATTTTTTCTCTTATATATTTTTTATGAAAACTTTCTTCAAAAATACTAGTTTCCTTTTGGCAAGGAACTGATCTGAAAGACTTTATAGCAGTGGAGCTAGGACATATAGTTATACCTGTTTTTCATGTTGGAATTGTAACTTCGTTTTCACTTTTAAAGATTCGTGCGTCTCACTAAACGCCTGACGTTGTCTTCTGTCTGCTAGAAGAAAGTCGATCACACCCAAGGAGCCAGCGCAGATGAATAATAAAATATTGGCAGTAATCTAGAAACAAAACAAAATAATAAATCGAAGTAAACGAGGTATATCATACACCCAGCTTCCTTTATTAAACAAATTGAAAAACAGTTTGCGATATTAAGAGCTTTATATCACATACAACCCGACTTTCGAATGATTTATCTAATTTATTTCATTTGGGGAGGTTTTCTAACCACAGTATCTTATTAATCTGAAAAATATTTCGCATGAAATATTCGTGAGATTTTTTCTTCGCTTCCAACACAGCTAGTATATCAATTTCGAAATATTTTATGCACAACTCCGATATAGTGTGTTTTCACCACGTGACTGCCCCTCATGCGTGATTGCTGAAACAATGAAGTGTTTTTCAAAAACAAAAGGATAAAGATACCTAAAGGATAATTATTCCAACCTGCCAACATGGCTGCCATTTCATTGTTCTAACCTACCAACATGGCCGCCGTGACGTCACATGAAAACACGCCATTGGAAAGATCTGATTTGATTCCTATATACAGTGTGTATCGCTGCAAATACGATGAAACAAGTCCCGTGGTCGTTCTTCATAGCCGATATGTCCTATCGATACTAATTGTCATTGTAGAGTATGTAATCGAGTTGGAAACGTACGCCAAACCTTATTCAACATAGCTACATATCATGATTAGTAAAATGTTAAATATCAACGTGTTTGATACATGACGTCACACAGATAATCTTGTAGTCAGCAAAATGCGTGGGCATATGGCTGACAAATGACAATACTGACTAGAGCCATCGTTCAACCCTTCCCCCGAGACATTACAGTACGCTTGTGTATCTTACGAAGGAAAATATTCCAAAGATTATTCTGGTCTTGTTTACCACATGTTTACGGCGCTATCAACTATAGTAAGCATTGTTTTTTGTTGAGATTCGAAAAGTTAGTGACAAGTCATCATATTCATGGTGTGCAACACGACAAAATTATGCGCATTCACTATTCAATTGTCTGAACCTCGACTACATAATAAATGTTTCCTTGTAAATGGGCAAAAATTGTTTGACATTCATGCTCGATAAATGAAATAAAGCATTTTGAAACGCTAGAACTGGTTCAGTATATCATATGAGATGTGCTAAAACTGTTTGCACGTTACTCGAGACATTGCACGATCGAGTTACACATTGAAAAACATACGTACATGGTCAGAAAAGTTTAATCTTGTACGAATTAAGTGTTTTAAAACATACATTGTAGCTAAACAACTAAAAAAGAAGACGAGGTCATAAAAATACAACCGTTAGTACATAACCTGCAATCTCTGCGACCTCAATGTTGTTCAGTGAGATATTCAAACTCCAAAGGGTTGCAAAGAGGTTGTGCATATACACCAGGAAGTGTTGCACGAATTATTATTAAATCGCTATTAATAATAGACGTTTTTCTCAGTCGCTTCTCCTCCTAGCTTCTTTGCTTCCTAATACTAAGAAAAACGGTTGAATTATACGACTGCAACATCACCAAAAGTTGCAACTGACAGAGTCTCACATTTGGCCACTAAATACTGCGCGAGTAATACTCTATAGTCACAACATTCTGGCATCAACAATACCTCTAACCGTACAACAGACTACATATTTTATATTGCTATAATGTGAGCCTTTATTTGGACAAGCTTTGTTTGTTCACATTGCACTGTAAACACGGCTAGCTCAACAACGCGGTATGGTGTTACATTTTACAATACTTTCACAGCGAGATGCTTCCGTCTGACCCATCATAATTGACCCGAAGCTGTTTTCAGACTTCAATAGAGTGACAAAAATAGTTTTCTGAACGCCTGTTTGTTGTCTTGCACGAATGAAACAATTGAAGATTGTGTCACGCGAAATATTGTGCTGGTATTAGACAATTTTCGTGACATATTGTAACATTTTATATCGTATTTTAATATAGTGGGACACTGAGTGCTGAGACGTCGTCCCCAACGTAGAAACGTTATACTTGTACGCCACGGGCAATAAAATGCCACAAGATCCGACCACACACTCGCAAAAAATACACCAGGTCTGCCTCACGTCTCTTTAAATGTTCATTGCCACATAAAACTACTACTTTGTTGATCATTATACAGAAGTTGATATAGTTTAGTTAAATGAAACATAAAAATAGGCTATAAATCATGTTTAGATGCGCCTTACAATCCTATCTCCACATACTCGATGATATATTTGCATTTCTGGTCTTTATATAACGCATCTAAAATATGTAGATATCTTATGTCTGCCTTGTTCGACCGCATACACATCGTTACATAATATCAATACTCTCAATTTAGAAAATATTCCAGCGTAGTTTACATCTACATACATAATGTACAATACATGCAATACGGTGTATTGGTGTTGTGTTATATATAGACGTTATTTTTATCTGCTTCAGTAGATTCTATCTTCAACGCTTAACGGTCATGGATATATTTATATAGGCACTACAATACAGTATAAAGAAAGGGAAGCAAGGATTGTTTTGCCACATCCGGTATAAATATACACAGGAGGCAGTAAAATACAGCGTTAGGAGCCAAACAAAGAGAGTTTTAAGCGCGACCGTTTAAAGATTACAAAATGTATTATCACCCACTGCATTGCTAAACAATTTCGTATTACTTTTGCGTCGACCTACACTGTTAAATAGACCTAAATATCAGGGAATATTAATTTACACTGTTCGTTTATATAATATTAGTATTTTCATATGCGCTTAGTCTTACCTGCCTGCCAGGATAATCATAATGCCTGCTGCTTGATATGCCTACAATGAGCGAATGGACTGTTATAAGCAGAGCTACCCAGATGAGACAAACGCGGAGCCGTAAGGGTAGAAGAATGAAGGCAAGGAAAGCAAGAAAGGTCACAACGCCGACAAGATCACTCGGTGTTAATGGATCTTGTCCCAATTTTAAGACAAGCAACGCCTCTATGGCAGCATTAATCCATACGAGTGATGACACATTGTAACTTGGTGAACGACGACGACGACTTTGAACGAACAACAGCAAAAACAAAACAATAAAGACACCATGAATGGCTAAAACAGACTGATAAAAGTCTTTCCTCCCCGACTCGACGGCGTGGTAGATCAACAACACGATGTTCACAATAATCGCAATCACGGCGAAGAAAATATTACTCTTAAGCCGTTCACGCAAGTTACTGTGTTGGTAGATTTTTTCCAGTTTTGGTGAAGTGAACGTGAGCCGCAGAGATTTATCTTGACTCGTAAAGCACGGACACGAGAGTCGTGGTTGTGCGACATTGTCTGTGGACCTGTGCCGTTCATCCACACTTTGTTTCTTGTATTCGTTAATACTGGAGAAAGCTTCGTTTTCCTCGAGCGGCTCAATTTTGTTTGGCGGTGGTGATTCAACACGCATATCTTGTAGTTTCTATTCGTGTAGGAGCCGTGTACGGCGGTGTTAGGCAGAAGCAGTGTAGCAAGGCTGTAACAAAACACAAGCCATCAAACATTCCTTGAAGAGTGTGCCGCAGTCAGCAGAGACAATGGCCGTCGATGATCAGACCGCTCAGTTCTGTTTGTCATAACGTTTCTGAAATGTATAATACACCGGTTTTCAATGATCTTTCCTTGATCTTCTCACTTGAATTAACGCAAGAGTATTTCTTGAACCATTGAGATCAGTAACAGTGTCTTCGCAGTCAGTCTGTGCCTCCTCTTTACCGCTCGCGGCTTAGCGATCAACGACCCAAAATTTTCAACTAATCTCTCGAGCCCAGCTGCTCCAAAATGCTTTTGGCATCGCAACAGAACAACACTGGTCGGCAACAAATTAAAATTTATTAGCGCCAGGCTAGAAATTAGAATTTTAAATGACATAGACAAGTGTGAGAAAATAACAAATGCAATATAATGAGAATGGAACAAGTCCACGAAAAAACTACTAAAATACAAACGAGTGACACCGGAAAACAATCTAAAATCACTTTTGGAAAATGGAAAAGAAAATTGAAATATCACGTCATTTGACAGGGGCTTTTGATCTTCAAATACGTTGCTATGACAACTGTGCGGATCTCAATAATGCTGGAGAAATTTTGGCTTTGGTATTTTTGTAAAATTATATCAAACTTAACGCACACATGAAACATAACAATTTCTATATACGGACAGTTGAAACCTATGGAATATAACGGAAAATATATATAAAAATATATATATAATTTCTACCATAAAAAAAACGTGATGTTCATCTATTATATATGTTACAACAGCGTAGGTTACGATTTTTGAATAGGAATGTTGAGGAGCTTATTTTCAATATCGAGGTGAAGTACGTCCAAGTTTTTAATGCCCAACCTGTGACCATCTTGTTGTGAAACAGTCATTTGTTGTGAGTCAGCATTTCATCAATATCAATTCTACACATAAAACAAAATACTATATTTAGCGCAATTGGCAGGTATATATATAAATGTTGATGAGATATAATTCTATTCCGGGGGGGGCGGCATTTGAGCTGAACTCATTCACTTGGCAATTTTCTCGTCTGATGTTTGTAATTAGCAACTGTTACTTGTGTGACATAATGCAGAGCGTACGACACAAGTTATGCACAGCAAAATCGTTTAGTGTTGGTGCGAGTCAACATTAACATTGAATGTGTCTCGAAAGTCTCGATCGATCACACTGAGCAATTTTTCAATGTAACTTGTCTTTCCACACTGATCTCAACGTATCTTTATTAAATCAATGAAGTGCAACGTGGTTTATTGTTTGTTTGAGTCTTGTGTATTGAACATCATTCGAGATCAGCATTGCGAGACAAGTTCCATGAACAAATGGCATTCATGGAACTTGTCTTACAACGACTAACCTCAATGCATGTTATAAGAGGTAAGAAAACACTGACGTACAAAACGCTGTGTATTATTATGTCTGAATTCCTCGGTTAAACATCACTTGGGATTAGTGTCACGAGATAAATTACATGAAGAAATTGTCCCGGTGTGTGCACATCGCCATGTTTTGCAACTTGCAACGTTTGTCGGTTGAACATCACCTGGCGGACAAAACGTTTGTGTATTTACGAGAACGTTTGCAGCAAGCGGGAAGCGTACCGACAAAAACAGGGTTGCTAAACACCTGCACATCACGCAGGTTGGCCGTCATTTATAACCACTGTTACTGCACCAAACTTGTGGGTCTTGCCCAGTAAAGTATTGTATGAACTGGAAATCTAATTTGGGGGATGGCGGTGGAGGATGGTTGAAGGCCAGTACATTTTGGCTTTTTTGAGCAAAAGAAATGCCAACAGCACTATTTACTAAGTAGCGCTTCAAAAATAGCTACACTCATTATTTTTGCTTGTTGGTGTTATTCTTAAACCACTTTCCTTCTAGTTGATGTTTTCAAATTTCCAAATCAAATTTTTAAACAGCTTCAATACGCGGAGGGCGTGGGTACCAGTCACACGCACCCGTTTCCTTCCCTAAACCTACATGAAGACTGGGTACCTTTCCCTAAAGACTGGGTACTATAATAAAGCAGAATTTTTGATTATCACCTTTTTTGTTAAAACAATTTACCCATTTCAACACTGAATCCACTTTTTTAATTGTACGTGAAGTTTCTCGCAAGATGTTGATTTCTCGAACATGATTTTTAAAAAAAACTACGAGTGTTGATAGCCTAGTAGTATTTGAGAACAAATTAATGAAAATCCTAGTGAAGTTGTGTGGACCACACAGAAATCAAAGCGTTTTAACCAACCTCGACACAAAACATGCCCTCTTAATGTGTGCTATGGATTACACCTGAGATATTACAGGAATATCGCTTTGCCACTGTGTGTTACAAAGTATTCTAGAAAACCCGCTTAAAGAGCGTTATCTCTCGTAACGAAGATAATCTATTGAGTTATCTAAACACATATAAATAAGTTTTTGCATAACTATGGAAACATGCATAAAATGGCGTGTTGTGGGTCATGGTTATACTTCTTATCTTCTGAATCTATAGTACTCTAAGTCAAGTTAGTCAATATACAACACAGCAATCACTGTATGTTCTCTTCATTCAAGTGGTCAATTGTGAATGAGGTCCGACCTTCGTGTTTGTTTGAGTCATTGCATCGCGATACAACACGTGATGAGTGCGTGCTTGAAAGCATGTTCTATTTAAGACAATTTTTAATACGACTATCATCTTGGTTTGTTTGATCAAATATATGTCTTAGCTACATAGCGGTTAAAAAAACAGCCTAAAGAGAGTTATGATTAAGCAATTTTTTAAGTTTCTGAGGTCAAAAGAGAAAGTTTAAATTAGAAGTGAAAGTTATATCATCAAATTAAACAACAACAGGAAATATTAAAGGTGCTTTTCTATAAATTTCTCCTAAATATGCTTGCCGGCCGCAAATGTATATTTGATCAACGTTTACAAATTTTCATTTCTTCCTAATGACTGGTGAGCGATAACAGCATTCTGGAAACGATAACTAGATATCTGGAAAAATCTTTCTTTTATTAAATTTTTATATCCTTCACACTCATAACCATAAATGGTCGTCAATGATCATTAAAAAGTTGTGGTATTGCGTAAGCTATGTGGGATTCAAAATAGCAGTGCATGGGCAAACATACAGGTATACACCGTCATCAGTACTAACTTATATGAAAAGTCTTTCCTGCAAACGTGAGCAGTGCACCTAGTTATAGCATAGAGTGTTTAGGTTTATCTGCAACACAGTTTTCTTTTTGTTTTTTTCGTCCTTGGATATTCCAAATTTTAGACATTTTAAAGTAATGAAAAATTTAATTTTTGATATATCCTAGTCTACAGCAACCGATGTTGACATGCTCTGACGGTTATAGCTATATAGAGAAACAGGCTTATCAAACGCATACGGAATGCATGTCTCTTCTGAAAAGCTAAACGCTTTTTAGTCGGAAATAATCTGTATCTACTACTAAATCAATTCCATAATTTTCATCGCCGAAAACTTTTTATTGGTTTCAGACAAAGTGGCCACGAATGCCTACCTTTCTACTGATATGATTTATGCAAGTAGTATTGGGTGGAAACCAATTGTTTGAATCTATTCATGAACCAATAGTGATAAGTAGCAGTGCTTAAGTTGTACAAACAGTGCGTCACTAACATCAATGAACCTCACTGGATTAAAGGATAACTTCAATTGTTGAGCGGTATGTGGTCATGCAATGTGTAAATAAACAATGCCAGAGATCCAGGCTTGGACGTTGATTGAGAACAATAATGCGCGACTTACCTGCTAACTTTCCCTCAAGGCTGATCAATGTTCAGCTTTTGCTTTGATTCGGCTAGCTCTGTTTTTAGACTAAAACAAACATAAATATGTAAATTTTAGACTTTGTTGTGGCAATGGACACAATGTGTGTTTTTACTATAGAAATATTAACACGATATTTTATTGAGCTTGTGTTCTACAACACGACATACAGCAACAGATCAGTAAAAGCAATGATAAACGATAAAGCAGATTCTAAGACTAAAGAAATACTATATATAGTTTCACTTTACGTGGTATGGTATTTATTGAAAAATTGCCCACTCGCTCAGCTAGGAAAAGCAATTTTTTTCACTGTTCAATAATTATTCGACGTCAATCTTTCATCTAAGTTTGTTTAAATTTTCAATTAGTTCTAAAGTTCTCACTACATTACTAAATAAATACAATAAACACACGATTCGATTTAAATTGCAATTCGAATTGCGTTTTTGTCTGCGACTCATAATATTAACAAAATAGACACTATATTGTCTGTTCTCGTAGTGCTAGTCTGATCCCTATAATCTCTGTACACAGTCTACCACTACCTAACTGCCACAATTATTGCAGACAAACGTTTAACACGTATATTATTACAAAAATTAAGGGTTGTGCCACGTAACCAATGTATATAGACGAAACCAGTTGATATAAATAAAACAATAGGTAACGACATGCGAAAACGTTAGATGATTTCTAATCGACGAACTACTTTTTTCTATATACCAATACTTGTATTTGGCATAATACAAAACATTTATATAGCTCTTTATATATATAATATCACATTTATTTAATCTGGATCACACACCTACATGAAACTGATCTAGTTCTCCATTTAGAAAAGGCTTAAGGTCTGCAACTATACCTCTAGATCCTCTAACATTCAGGGGCGTGTGTTCGTCACGTGCATTGTTGCAGACAGTACATACAATATGAACCGTAAGATGAAACACGAACCGTATAACTACAAAGAACAGCTGAAATGATCCATTTCCCTAGCGTGTTATATCAGCTGTAACAATTCGTTTGATATATTAAAATTGTTTCCCATTATAATCCGTCCGATCGGTTCAAGCCATGGTTGATCTCTTCAAACATGGGGCATCTCTTTAATCCGGATTGAGGCGATTAAACATAAAACCTTCGAACCTGACCATCTGAAATAACTTCCTACGTCCAATAGGAGGTTTTAAAAACCGTTATACGAAGGAATATCAAGCAATATCATATCCTGCCATATTCCGTGATAGTTCACAATATTCCGTGATATTTCACAATATTCCGTGATATTTCACAATATTCCGTGATATTCAGCCATATTCCGTGACATTTCGCCATATTCCGTGACATTTCGCCTTTGGACGGATCGGTGGATATGGCCAGGGGATGGGGACCGAGC
>JAOTOK010026160.1:0-12162 GCA_025770025.1 Virgularia gustaviana
ATTATAAATTCAATTTGTCGATTTTACCAAAATGCAACGCGCGGCGCCGATCTTTTTTATTATAAGGTGAATTCCAGAACTGTTAAAGTTCTCAGCCGAAGAACAAACGCTCACAAGCAATTGTTATTAATCAGCTCAAATGCAATTGCTATTGCAACCAGTACGAACACTCAGAAGCTAGCAATTGCTATTAGCAACAACTAACAGGGTGACACACTAGAGTAGATACTATCTAATAGACGTTGTTGCTTTTACAAGTTAAATTAGACTGTGTTATTAAACTGATGTTACCTATTTTATTTATTTCCAAGGGAAAACCTCAAACAAGGTGTGCGTGCCGGTTGGGTCCGATCTAGTTTCAATTGTAAGTCTGGTTTAGACGCATTCAAACAAGAGTTCAAGGCGATTGAAAAAGAGCACAATGCGAACGACGTTTTGAACGAGTGGTTTGTTAGGTTTTACATACGCAACGACTTCTTGAACCTGACTGACCAAGATAGAGCGGCATGGCAGGAGAAGACAGGAAAAAGTCCGCAGATGTCAATCAATAACACTCTTGTCGAAGGTAACGTTTGGGATGTCCAGAATTTTATAAGCTCTCATATCGTATTCTACTGCCAGGTGAGGGGTTAAGTTGGGGGAAAGTAGGGTGGGGTGTGGCACCCGAGTAAAATTCGAATTCGAATATCATTCCGATTGGCATGGCAAAGATTAAATGAAGGGGAATGAAGTTCTACTTTATGCTGTTTAAACCGAAGTTAAACAACTTCATCATTAGCGCCATTTTATTTTAAGTATTTTCACTGATACAATCTAGTTATTACAGCAAGGAAAATTAGGAAATTTTGGGCTATGCATATTAGCATCGCTAACCAGTACATTTACGTACACATAGCCTGCCTTGCAGACGTTCGTGTGTGTTATTTTACCTGCATTATTTGCTACGAAACCTGAAATTTCCATCTTTCCGTATATCTTGGCCGCCATCTTGGCTGATCTGGCCGCGCCGAACTGGGAGAGAGCAAATAGAATGACGCAGGGGAGGGGGAGGAGAGAAAAAGAACGCCTGCTGGAAAACCCCCATGTTTTGAGTCCCGCTCAGCGATTAACCTGTGTAGGCGTAGCAGGCCCTCTCCTCGCATTGGCACCTGCATGGTATCGAGATCTTCGTGCTATTCGACTTTCTCACGAGTGAAAGACCTCGTTGAACGACGGTCGTTATGGAATCGTAAAGAAAACGTTTCTGCCAAGTTGTAATTGTATATGTTGAATCGAATAAAATAAAAAATATATAATACGGCATACACCCTTTGCATAATGAGCCCACGAACCTATCGTTCTAGAATGAAAACGAGGCTGGTAGAAAAAGCGCCTCCCGTTGTTCCCGCGTTTATTGACCAGCCTCGTTTTCATTCTATAGGCTTTCGGTTTGTATAAACTTATCGACATTCGTCTACTGTAGGTATTGGTAAGCCCATAATAGATCTTATCGATTACTTGGCCAATGACCACATCAGACATTGTTTGCCGAGGGATATTGCCAGCGGGATTGCATCCTTGCCAGTCGACTATATCTATCTTGATGGTAACAGAACCGACACAAGGACTACAAAATTTGTGCCACGTACTAATCAACAGTTGGACGGGAAAACGAGCTACAGAAACATTATACCTTACTTTACAACTAGTGACATCACTCCAGAAAGAGTTAATGAGATTGGAAATGAGAGACTGGAGGCTTTGTATCCTCAGGTAAATATAATAATGATTGTTTCTTAAGATGGTGTCTGATATGTTTCCGTAGTTTTCACTAACTAAATTTACACAATTTTCTACTCTGCTGGGCATCGGAACTTTGAACTGGAGCACAAATATGGCGTAATACTCCAATCTTTGTGTATTGAGGAAGCCAAGCATTCCACTGGGTGCCTTAACTTTAAATACAATATCTGAATTGCAGATTTAAAAGCGCACCCTCTTATAGTCCCTCAGATTGCTTCATTGGGACACCGCACCGCGCCGCACCGCACCGCACCAGTGCTGAAACTCCCGAACTGAGTCATGGGCAGCGGCAAATGCCATGAAAATTGTGGACCAAGTGACGTCAAAATCGCCAAAATCCGCCATGTTTTTGGTTGCACATCGCTGACTGGCGAAGAGCCTGAGCCCGCTCTCCAGTTAATATATATATAGCTCAGTGGCCGTATTAAACCGCACCGCGTCGATGCAAACAATATAAAAGCATATATAAAGCTCCATAAAGCCAATTGGTAATTGCAATAAACTACAAAATAGCTACACCTATAATATATCGTAAGTAAAGCAGCTTTTCTCTTTCAGGTAGTCCAGATCGCCAAGAACATTACCAATAACGACAACGAAACCGAAGCGGTGATCGAATTCCGAAAGATGCTAAAACTTCAGACGATGTACTACAACAACGAGTCGTTTCCGGAGATCGAGTCGAATGGTACTGCGCATAAGAATTGTACGAGTCTTGAAAAGGCGAAGATTTATTGCCCTCGTCGATATGCCGCACTGCAGATCTGGATTGAAACTTGTCGGAAAACTATGGCGATGCTGTCACCCAAACTCATTCCACTGTTCTACCACGTTGGCGAAAAGATCACAGTTCCTAACTGCCCGATCGAGATGACGCCCAGCTTCAACCCGTCATCGGGCGCGCAATTTTTCAATAGGGCGGGGTCAAGCTGCACAAAGCCAGCACAATTCGGGCTCCCGTTCTTCCTCGAGAATTTTGGACCTCGATTTTCGGAATGGTCTGTGACCGCGCACGAGGCCTGGCCTGGGCACCACACGCAGATTCAAGGTACTGCACACACCACGTAATACAAATTCCATATAGATTTTCAAGTAATGGTTAAAAGGTTAAGGTCCAGTTGTGTCGATAGAACAATACCGGAGGGCAGGGGTGCTTACCATTTACCGGGAAAACGGGGAAATCCCGGTCACATCTCTTGGGAAAAATCACTAAATAATGTCAGTTACAAAAGCTTTCCTATTTCTATGGAGTATTCCATTTGTTGTACTTTCAATTTGCTAGTTAACATTAAAATGTTTTCGCATTTAAATTGCTGGTGACCACTGTCTAGATACAGAAAAAAACACGAGAGAATGTAACACATTGTATTGTTGAGTTATAATACACACTCATTAACCAAAATGTCATTTCTCCCTGCTTATATTTTTAAATAAACTGGGTTATAATTTATGGAATATAGCAGCAATCAGACCCAACAGCGTTGTTCCTATTGCTTCTCTACTTTTTTAGCCCAACTGGAATACTTCAGAGATCCTTACGGTGGTGTACCAAAATGGATTGATGATCAGACTTATTACACATTCTTTACCGAAGGCTGGGGCCTGTACTCCGAGAACCCGGTTATTGCAGAAGACACAGACACGTACAACGAAAATCCTTTGCAGAAATTTGGCATGCTCAAGTGGCAGGTGCGTTGTACTTAGTACGGTGAACTCGGTGAATGCACCAATTCATTATCCTCTAATTCCCGTTCCACTCCACTTTACTTCCTTTCGTTTGGTAAGGTTTTTTGCTGACCTGTCCTCCACTGTTGTTTTCTCGTTTGCCGACCAGTGAACTAAAAATGAACCGAAACGATACCTCCATTGCTAATGCCCTAAGATAGGTTGAAGCCAGTCACGCAGTCCTTGGATGGCAGAAAATTACACGCAATTACGCTCGACCATTTTCCCGTAAAAAAGTACTTTTTTAATAAACAGTATATAATATAAAATTAATTTCATATTAGTTTTATATTATTTATATTATTAAATAAAATTAATTAATTGTTGCTTTGTTTTGAATTATGCTCGCTACGATTTGACCGCGTGCTAACTGTTTCTTGCGGGGTGCTGGGAGTGCCATCCAAAGTTGACTTCATTTCTCGCTTTGGAGGTATCGTTCCAGTTCTTTTTGAGTTCACTGTTGCCGACTTCCGGCGGACAAGTGAAGCCTGAATGATACACACAGGATTAAGCCAATTCTTGTCTTAAGAGAAAAATTCTTAGAAGAAACTGGGATTGACGTACTAAATCACGTGATCACGAATTGATGTACGTACTAAGTTGCACAGCGGGAAAAATATCAGACGTACTAAATTACACAGCGTCAGCGTACTTCAGTCATCAGCTGGGCAGATTTTCCCTCCAGTCGTATATTATCGAGGTCACTTGCCATAGTATGCTGTGCAATAGAATGTTGAAGATGAGGTGCTGTTGTGCTATGAGGTGCTGCACTATGCCGAGGGGTACCACATCGTACGTGCTGTGTCGTATGGTGCGTGCTGTCTTACATAGTATGTCGTGACGTACACGCACGGAATCAAACAACCTGTTTACCGCTGTTTTGAACCTCCCTGGCTGGTCACGTAAAACAGCGCTGCTACCATAATCTCTTAATAGCTGTTAGCAGCACTGTTTATGTCCGTTGCCGTGCTATGCCTGTGTGTGCTGTATATGACATGCCGGTGTGTGCCGTACCATACAGTACCGCGCTGTTCCGTGATATGTCGCTTTATATGCTTTGCTGCGTCGTGCCGTTTTTTTAATACAGTTGTTATCGTAGGGATTTAACCAAATGACACAGACACGCAGGCGAGGTAGTTTTTATGGATCTTTATTGAAGGTTAATTAACAATAAAACAATACAAGAAACCCATCAAATGTCACCATAAGACAAAAATAAGAAGACAACTAAAAATATTCCTAGTTTTACAATAATAACTAACAATAAGTGTTGTATAGCACAATCCCATACACGCTATGCATAATGAGCCCGCAAACCAAAAACCTAGAATGAAAACGAGGCCGGCAGGAAAAACGGGAGGGAAAACGAGAGGCGTTTGTCCTACCAGCCTCGTTTACATGCTGAATTTTTTGTTTGCAAGCTCATTATGCATAGGGTGTGCATATTAACAGGAACTTCTTTTTCTCTCTACAGATTTGGAGGGCACTGCGTTTAATCGTGGACACAGGCCTTCATTACCGCGGAATGAACAGGTTTGTAGCCCGACGCGTTTGCTCTAACTTCCTGGTATTATTCAATTTCATTTTTTAAAAATATTCTCGCTCTAGAACGGAAGCGCTTGGCTATTTTTCGAAGTACGCTTGGGATGACACGGATCTAGCGCAAAAGGAGGTCACTCGTTACCAGGGCGTTCCGGGACAGGCTATCGCCTACATGCTGGGTCAGCAAAAATTGGTGGAACTGCGCAAGTACGCTTCGGACCAGCTTGGGGGTAAGTTCAGCGTGCAAGACTTCCACTACCAGACGCTTTCTCAAGGGTCAGCGCCCGAAGCCTTTCTGGACAAGCACATCAAGAAGTACGTTAAATGCGTGTTGGGAAAGCTGGAAGGCAAGCAATGCGATCTTATTCTGAAGCCAAAGAGATCTACTGCAGGAACTGGGTCACAAGTTACTCCCGAGCAAGACGAAGGACCGCCTGTACCACCAAAACGACATTACATCTAACGAACAACATACAATTCAAATAAGTTTAACAGAGATTCTATGTAGGTTTTTCAAAAATAGCGGCTAATTAGCATTTTGACTAAAACTTCGGTTAAAGGAGGGTGAGAGTCGACGAGAGTTGCAAACTTGCTTTCGTTTTACCGTCACTTTTATTGACTTTTATTCACTTTCACCAACTGTGGTTTTAAAGTTGGTCAGACTTGGTGGAGTGAATAAACATGACAGTGGCGGTAAAAGAACAGCGAGTTTGCGACCCATCGACTCTCCGCTTTTAATGGCGGCCCAGCTCTGGAAAACTATTAGCAATTAGGTTTGTAATTCATACTTGTGAAACATTTTGCGTTTTTCAGAAATGCAACTGTTGATACTTCGACATTTGTGATCACACAAAACAAATTATCTGTACAGGTAATGCCCAGCATGGAACGAGACTCGTATGCCATGCGGGGCTCCTTCATGCGGGGTTCAAGATCCTGTTGATTCCTATAGGATCCAATAAGATCCGGTGTAGGATCCTGTTTGGTTTAGGATTTTGACATCATCGAATAAATCAAACATAATCTGAAACAGGATCTTATAGGATCCCATAGGACCCCATAGGATCTTGTACAGGATCCTACAAAATCTTACATACTAGGATCCTACAGGATCTTGTAAGATCCTATAGGATCCTGCGTAAGATTTCTACTAGGGTAGTTACCAAGTACATACAAAACATCCCCTTTACAGCAAAAAAGTTGTATTTACTAATGCAAATATACCATCCGTAAGTGAGCACATATAGGAGTTACTGAAGTTAGCCGCCATTTATGACAAATGTCTATAGGCATGCGCAATTTAGTTTTAACAAACAAAAGCGCTCAAGATGTTCTGCTATATATGTATGTTTGGTGTCAGGAAGCTATGTTGTTGTATAGGAGGTATACGGAAGTTTGTGCACCTTCGTCATCACGTGTCTATTGTATTTATTTACGCAAACAACCAACAGACGTGATCGATGATTTGGCTTTGCCAAATACCTGCGCAATTGTCATTTACCTGCGATACCCCAAATTACATCATTATAATCAACATCTTGAAGACGTGCATCACGAACTATGAACAATAGCGAACTATTTGAGGACTTTGCATTCGTTTTTATTAATAATCCCGCAATTTAATAGTAAATAACCATACTATATATACGTTCATAACAACCGGCTTTCCATATTATACTTATATATAGCATTTTTGTATTAGATTTACTGTATAGTTAAAACTTGTGATTATATGACGCTTCTCAGTGTAATATCAGTATATTTGATTAGTTTGTAAAAACCTGAGAATTAAAATGATGAATTAAAGCAACGAGAAAGATAACCAATGTTGAATTTTCAAGTGGTGAAAACATATTTCACGAACGACGGTAGAGAGTGAGATTTTTAACACGAGGGGATTAAAAATCCATATCTTCAAGTCACCGTGTAATAAATGTTCTGTTTATTATACAGTTTTAAAATCAGCAAGGTTGAATTTGTCAAGCCTCTTAGGTGGATAATCGGTTAATTTTATTGCCTTTAATGACCTTTGCTCTTCGTACTGGAGCATATAGAGAATTTAGCTTCATCTATTAACATTTATTGCTCTTTGTTACTTTACGATTTTGTCATTTTCACAATCTTCTGAAAGTTTGGTGGCCAGGTATTGTAAAATAAAAATAATATATTCTTACTTTTTTCATATGGTGATAGTCACTCGATCCTATCCACTGGAAGCCAACAATGGTAGTATTTCCCCACGATATTTGGACATATATAAAGTCCATTATGTTTGTTACAGTAATTTGAAACGTCGTACCATGATTTTAAATTCTAAGCTTGGATGATGCACGGAGAGTGACGCTAAAGCCAAGGCAGTATTGCATACAGAAACAAAAAAACTCTTATTACGGGGTATTTGTAGGACCTACATCACATGCATTCGGTCTTAACTTCAAAGTCTCTTAATAGTTGCATCTACAGTAAGATTATTTAAAAAAAAACCTGTTAGTCTTCTAGCAACTTTAAGGCCAGTTCCTCATCAGTTTCCAATGATGTGCGATTCAATTCCTTATTTTCGGGTTCACTTTCTATTCTTTTCTTTTTCCGTTTTGATCTACAAATGAAACAGAACTTGCCAGGCTATCCTTACATACCCACTATTTACCCGTAAATTTATTTTGAATTGCTATAAAATTTTCAAATGTAAAAACAATTTTCAAATCTGATTTCTTCCCTTGCTTTTATTAATGATTTCTCTCAGCTAAACTCGTCAAATTATATTTACAGTAAATACCTTTGTTTATTTTCGTTTATCTCTTCCTCAGGACTTGAACCCATCTCGTCTGCTTGTGCTCCTAGTGATACGCCATCGTTGTCATCCTTTAAGAGAAAATATTGAAAGGAAATTAAATATGTTATTGATGACTGTGATCGCCGGCTCCATATACAATCTATTCACTAATACAAGACCGTTTGTTGAAAGAGGAAACAGGTGATATGCAATTAGGATAGAGTACAGTATAGTTTCTCAGATTTTCTCACCAAAGCCCGTTTCCTGTTTTTCTTTTCTTTTATTCGTTTATCTCTATGTTTCTGCTTGATTCTCTCACGAAAATCACGTTTATCCAGTTCATCCTGTTTTCTCAACTGCTGCGAGGACGTCTGCAGGTCAATACCCCCAGATGTAACCCTGTCATCTTCGAGGTTTGTGTCTTCACTATTGACATCGGCAACGATGGCCTAAACGGCAAAACAATACGACTGTTTTACACCTTCCTTCCTTCCTTCCTTCCTTCCTTCCTTCCTTCCTTCCTTCCTTCCTTCCTTCCTTCCTTCCTTCCTTCCTTCCTTTTTTAGTTTTTACGCCCATATTATACTCGGATAAAATCGTACCTCAAGTCCACCCAACCCCGTTTATCCCTATTCTTTATACCCTAGGACACTTCACTTCACCGCACTACATCCGCATACCCCACCCAGCGCCACCCCAGTCCCCATGCACCTTTTACGCACCTCTCCGTCATCGTTGAAGACAATTTTGCTGTTAACTTTGATCTTTTTTTTCAAAAATGTTTTGGCAGATGAAACTTTCGTCTTCACTTTCGCTTTACTAGCGTCGACGTTAACCTAATGGTATTTCAGGCCAGATACATTGTAAGCTAAATATATTTCTATCACAGTTCATCATGTATTGCTATAAAACTCGGCTATACAACACCTGTTCGTTCTCTTCATCGTCATCATCGTCTGAAGGAATGACCACATTTCTTTCTCGTAACAGTAAGAAATCATCTTCAGCCTCGCTATCCGCATCTTCAGTTAACTTATTCTCCAGCCAGTCAACTTTCTCAACTGACTCCTCGTCCTTGTCTTGATTGCTGCCGCGTTTCTTTTCGGCCTTCTACAAGTATCCAATGGTCGAATAATAAAGGATGATCAGTTTATTACGCTCGCTTGATTCCGAATATAAGCTCCCCCGAATCTAAGCGTTCCACCCGCATTGCAATATAAGTATTTTATTCTGTCTTGATACTGGATTTAGAACAAAGTCCATGCATGTGTATGTGACAGGTAAGAAAAAATGTCTTAAAATTAAGCTAGAGTTAGATTACAAAAGTTGTAAATGTTTATCATGCATTTTTTTAACGTCTCGCAAACGAATATCTTATGCATATAGTGAAAGCAATCGTTCTTCTAAGAACCTATGTTTCTTCTACCTTTGTCTTCAAGGCTAAATGAAAGTCTGTTGCTGTTTTTAAGGGAATATGAATCCGGCATTGGAACGTCCCAGTTTCGTGACGAATTTGTTTAATTTCGAGCCTCCAGCTCGAACACCGATCAGTCTCATTTGAGCAGTTAATCCCAATTTTTTTCTCTCGTCTTGCAGATATCACGGATAGTTAGGACAAATTTCAGTACTGATCCGTATATCCGAAGCCCAACGTTTAACGAAAAGAATGAAACAAGTTCAAACTGCTGTTCATACCTGAAGAAATCTTATTCGTGGTGCTTGAAGCAGACCAAGAGATCTATATACAAATGACATGTTTTATGAATATTTTAGTCGTCTGTAAACAAGCTGCATGTGCATGCCATGGACAATAATAGACAAGTAACATTGTCCAATCTTTTATTCTCCTACTTAATCACTTACAATGCGTATTCGTTGATAGGAAGGTTTTTGACGTTAAAAACTTTCTTGTTTGATTGTAGATACACTGAACGAACGTACGAGACAACACTCTGTAAAAGTCAGGGGGGAAATTATAATATTCGTTTACTTTGGAGTAGGCTGTTGCGGTATTCAAAAAATACCGAATATCGATATCGAAAAAAAAAAATCGATAATATCGATATTTCGGTGTTTTAACCCGTCATTTTCGTCGGCAAATGCATCGATATTTCGATATTTTCCCTATTTTTGTCACAATTTTTCGCCATTTTTGTCACAGAAAATGCGATCAGTATTTCGATAATTTTAAGGCCAATTTCTGTCAGGCAAATGCGATCGATATTTCGGTATTTTGTCGTCATAAATCCTTACTCATCGCGCAAAGTGCATGGCCATGTTGTGATGGCTCATACAAGAAACATCCTCCAACTCCAAGCGCGCTTCTACAGTAGCCGGTGTGATCTCGCAATGCGATAGCGCAGCAGTCATTCGCATTGCGTCACTGCACTTTACTTCTCATAGAAACAAAAAAAAACAATAAACAAGCCAAAAAACCGACAATATCGATTCACTTCGTTTTTTTCGGTATATCGATATATCGAAAAATGCGATATCGACAAACCGATATGGGGGAAAAACCGATAAATATCGATATTTCGGTATACCGCAACAGCCTACTTTGGAGCAATTTAAATACAACAATATCACGACCAAACTACTGTGAATTAAGTATCCTTATCCTTACGAGGTAATATGCAACAACACTCCTTTACAAACACCAACCTTCTGAGCCCATTGTTTAACGTCCTGATCTTGGACGCACAACGCTCCAAGTTTCCTTTGAATGTTGTTTAACTTCTTTGGATTAGCCCTTATAGCATAAAAACAGGACAGTATGTCAGTTGCAACCTACTAAAACATATTTTTGTACACATAAGGTGATTAAAGTACTGTAGCTACATATAACATGAAACATAATACGTCCTCTAAACTAGAGACAATTCCGGGCGGAAAACTTCATTGTACATGCAGTAAGGGAAAAAAGCTCATTTTAAGTACGTACTGTATTACAGTGATTGGCACCTTTTTTGCTTGCAGCTCCTGGAAAAAATAATGGCATAATTTTACCCATGACAATATGAAACAGCTATACTGTAGCCGTAGAGAAAACTAATTAGGAATAGTTTATCCATGTTTTCATATTCAAATTATTTTACCTTCAACATTTCTTTCTCTTCGGACGGTAAGAGTATAAGCAGTGAATGGCCACCACTTTGATATCTGCGATTGTAAAAGTCCGCATTATTTCATGAAGTAAATCCAAAATAAATGGTAAAATTAAAGTCGTGACGATATCGTATACTTTCGTTCCAAGGCTGGTCGTATAAAACAATAAAATACTGTCCCCAGCCCCCCACAACTTACCTGGCGGTTCGTCCAGCACGATGAATGTAAGTGTTGGCATCCTCAGGACAGTCTAGTTGCACAACCCAATGAACGGCGGGAAAATCTGGTTGAAAAAACAGAGTCGGTTTTACAAAAGTCAAATAAATAGAGCGATTTTTCAAAATTGGTTGTTGATCGATGGTAACTCAAACTAAAAATTAGCATTTTCAATTTGAAGTTCTTAGGATTTATTTTAGATTCAAATCGGAAATTTCACAGCTCTTAAGTTAGCTTCCATTGGATAGTGCTATCTGGACATCGTAGAACTGACTACCCAATAGCTTATAATATTGCCTGGTGTAGAACGTAAACGTTTGAACGTCAAAATTATCACTGTTATTGCAATTTCGTTCTAAGTTTTGTCTTTCACTATTTCCCCACCATCAAGTATGCAAATGTTTTCAAGGGGTGATTGTTTCTCCAACATGCACTGGCTGACTGAGATATAGCTGCAATCACTTTCGAGAAATTTAAATGGAGACAGCAAAAAAAGATATCTACATACATATAAAGTAGTGGCCTTCATCGCCATAGCCTGTAAATACAAAAAACTTACCCAAGCCGCGCGCTGCGATGTCAGTTGCTAACAAAACAGCTGACGTTTTTCGACAGAAGTCGTTGTAGATAGCGACCCGTTTCACTTGGTTCTGTTTACCATACAAAGCCATGAGGGGTACACCAGGACGAAGGCGACGGAAAGCTTCGTAAGTGAATTTAACCTTTGAGCAGAAAAATAATATTACTTGTATAAACACGTTGTGGCTAGACTTACATAATATATTGCTGTATTATGTAAAGGGTCGTTTCTCTTGACAATAGGGAGCTTTAGCAGCGACGACGGGGACGTAGAACGCGGGAACCTCAAACTCTTATATTATTAACGAGATGATAATAATGTTGGTCCCAAGGGACATGGTTCACGCCGTCTTCGTCTTATTTACAACGCCACAGTGAGCGTTTAACGTCCCCAAGACAACGTCGAAGTCGTAGAACGTTGGAGGCCGTTTCTTGCA
>JAOTOK010026171.1:0-12162 GCA_025770025.1 Virgularia gustaviana
CACGTGACCAGCCACAGCCAGGGTCTTGCCGAAGCGGGGAAGGGAGCGTAGGTAAGAGCCTGGGTACGAGGTTGAATAAATATATGCTTCTCCTTTATATTATTACAATCTCCTAAAGCGAACAATATCTTGAATAATCCAAAAAAATTGGGGTGTTGCTTATAACCAATGTGAACAATATTCGGTGTGATTTTGCAAAATGTGGTTGACTGCATTTAGGGTGGGAGTCCCATATGAAGCTAAGTCAGGCCGAAATGATTTGAGCCCATCTTGAATAAGTTTGTTTTTTCTTACTTTGACACTGTTACCATTAACGTGCCCCTAAGATCAAATTTGAACATTTGAATATTTTCAATACAATACAACTGAAATGCCGTATAAATCTCTTGTACAAAATATTACCTAGAATATGGCCTAGACACTAGAAGTACATATTTTAAACGTTAATTGTGCGAGATATACAGGCCGCAATTAATTTGCTATGTTCCGGAAGTGATCCAGGAAGTGATGTCACAGACTCCAAATGCGCTTTTGCTATTGGCTTGTTATTAATTTGCCTTGAGTCCGTGACGTCAAAAGCCTTCGGTTGAGCTTCAAATTGCTGACACAGCAGGAACGCATTTGGGCAATGGCGGACCCGATATGGACATTTTTAAAGATGAATTGCTTCTCTTAGACAAATGTGTACGGTTTAATTTTGATGTTATGAAATATATAAATTGACCAAGAATTTTATGCTAGCGAAAAACCTTCCTTGAGATTTTCGTCTTTAATGTAAAAGAAGATATTAAGATGATGTTCCGTTTCTGACACATTCAATGCAATGCAACCTGAACCTGTACACTACAATGATTAATATTCAATACCTTCAACATTTGTTCGTTCTCCTGCGCAAATAACGAGACAGAGCCAAAGACAAGCTTGAATAACTTCAAGTAAAGATTGGAATTGTCGACATTTGCTAAATAAAAAACACGAAACGTTGAGTTGTAAGTAGCTATACTGAATACATACATATAACAGTGTTTACCATTACGGGACCAAGTGCAGTTTACTATTTTCATTCTGAATAAAGCTAGGAAATTCTTTGCAATAAAAGGGCTCAATATGCTAAAATAACCAGTTTTAAAGCTTAACAATAACTTACTTCCCATTTCATCCAGTTTGTTCAAAAGGAATTGCATTAATATTGTGGCAAACGTGGCAGAGGTGTGCGGGTTAGCGAGAAACGAATTGGGAATGATCTAAGTAAATAAATAAACAAAAATATGAAGGTTGTTATTACTTTTCTGTAGAAAGCATCCATTATAGTAAAGATTTTAGCAAGGTGAAAAAATAAACAATGGAATGAAAAATGGGACATTTTTCAGGAGATAATAAAACACTATACGATTTGTCTTATACGATTGTCATTTTGGTGTATGTAATCAAGTCTTATAGTCTTCGCTGTCTTGTCACGTAGGCGTTCAGGCACTCTAAAACTATATAGGACGTGACTAAAGCACTTGAACAGATACACCAAAACGACAATCGTATAAGACAAATCGTATTGTGTAAATGGGCATTTTCGGCAACATTACAAGCAAAAAAACACAAAACCGGAGTTCTTCGTACGAAATATGTAGTATTTCTTTTTAAAATGTGCTATATAAACATCACAAATACACAATTTAATTTCGCGGTATGGACATTTTAACAAATGAGAAGAGCGTAGTACTACTATAAAAACCATGTACATTGACTGATTGATTAACTAGTTATTTAATATACATATATGTATACTTTTACTATTTACCTGGAGAGCAAAGTTGGCGTGAATTCTTTCAACCAAATACTACAAATAAAAAATTGAAAACGTTTACCATAATACAGGTTATTGTGACTTACATGTATATCTATCCATGTTCTAAAAAGTTAAATAAATGCAGATGAACCAATAAAAAAGTTTACCTCTATGTTTTCTTGAAACACTTCCTTAAAAGTACTTGTGTTGAGCATCGTGAACTAAAAAAGCGTGAATTAGTAGCTTTGGGGCAAAACAGAAATTATTACACTGGCCACTGACTGGGGTTTCATATTATTAGCCAATTTTTGTGCCCTGGCTAATTCTGCCAAACGATTGTACTTACTTAGAAAGCAAGGTAGATGCCTGGTGTACTTACCACCCCTGCAAAATGTTCTAGGATTTCCTTTTCTTCTTTCATTCTGACTTGTTGTGAACTAAAAAGCGAACTATATAAACACAACAACTCAAACATAAGTGCAGTGATTCCTCACTTGCTAACTTAAAAATTATCAGTGCTGTGGTAGTATCCACCAAAAAATGAAAATAGCTTTCTTGGCGAGCGCGCAACATATAAATCCGTAATTTTCCGCTTGGAAAATATAAAGAATAAAATTAATAACGTTGAATATAAAGTTGAATATAAAGAATCGATTTATTAAGGACATAATTTCAAACATTACGATTTTGATACATGAAAAAGTTGTTTAATATTAATAGTGTTTTTCATTTTATATTATTTACTTTGTAATACATAAATTATGCATGCATTATATACATAGAAAAGCGGCTCAATTCACTCACCCCCCCCCCCCTTCACACGCATAGATTGAAAAAGTCACGAATCTCCCTGCCACTTCTATCTCAGTGCATATCATAAGAAACACTTACTTGGCAGTCCTGATGTAGTAGGTCCCATTGGGAGCTGCCAAAACCTGGTAAATGTCTAACGCTTGTAAAGCTTAAAAAATTCGAAAATGATTGGTTACCAGTCTACTACTTAAAATGGTGTTAAAAACCCAATTACCTGAAACCATTACCTGAATTAGGCTCATTTAGATTTTTACAATAATTTAGATACACAATATATGGTTTCCATGTTGGATACACTGATCCAAACACGTCGCGAGAGACTCATACGAACTACATGCAATGAAAGCCGAGTTACTTCGTAATTCCCGAGTTATTAGATACCGGCAGGAAAATTCTATCACCGTATTAAGGCTCCTCTCACTGAAATTATTTTCTCTAAAATTTTAGGCTGTTTACCATATTTCAGAAGGCGCGAAAATGAAGGAGTTTCGTGTGGTAGAAATACTTTCTCGGCAGGTGGCGGTTGGTTCGCTGCTGCAGCATCTGGCAAAAAATATGGATCCAGTTAATTAGTTTTGTATATAATATACTGCAAATATTTGTACTTGTGTAATATTTGACACTTCCCTAGCAAAAAAAAAACACGGTGAATCCGATGTGTAAATTGTTTCCTTTGGTTATCGTCTTACTGAAATCAAATTTTGGCACAATCAGGGGAGCACGAAAAACCGGCACAATCATGAAAAAACATTAGAACTTTTTTTCAAGTAAACTTTTTGTCTTCGTTTGTTAAAACAGAAATTGAAACGTTCCAATAGACCTTTTTAAAAATGACGTCAAACGTGATGTTACACGCAATTTGATTGGCTTGCGTTTTTGATGAACCAATCACATTGCGTGTAACATCTCGTTATACTGTAGATGCAAAATTTCAATAATTTTTGTAGCTTACTTATAGAGTAGATGGTCTTGAAGCTTCACAGCAACACGATAGAACTCGTTATCTATGTTATTGTGCAGCTTTATGCAAGTTTGTGCACCTTCATCATCACGTGTCCATTGTTTATTAACGCAAACAACCAATAGGAGTAACCAACCTTGGTCCCTCACCAGTAAGATTGAACAATAGACACGTTCGAGGTCATCATTGGCTGACTGCGGCTAAATACAATAGACAAGTGATGACGAAGGTCCACAGCCCTTGCATAAACCTAACTCAACATAGACATACGAGTTACATTGAATTTTTATGAACTTTCAAGACCATCTACTCTATTGACTATGACTTAACTCATAAAAATACATTGAGGAGATAACATCACAAGCTGTTTATTATGTTCAAACGACAAAGATCTTGTGAACAGGACAAATTGTTTTGACGAAAATAGAAAATAAACCGATGCATTTTTGATGGCAGTGCCATATGTCAACGCGCCTAATAAAATATCAACTCTTGTTTGAGACCTGGCTATAATCTGCGAACTTAAGGTCGACAAACCTTTACAAGAACCTGCTCCCCAGGTAATTGTCTTCACACCACAAACCAACGTCTTCACCATACTCTTACAATCAGTTACAGAAAAGGTCGTGCTCTTCGTTTCGCCAGTTTTCTAAAATAAATGTCCTCGTAGCTAAGTTTTTTAAAGGCGAATTAGAAACAAATTTCAAGCAGGTGTGAACCGTCGTTGGGTGGGTACACATCATGATGTACACTACAGTACCCCATGAATATTTTCAGAGCATAATCGTGTACAAAGAGTATTAACGAATGTCGGTGTACTGGGCCCACTAAGCCTTAAATTATTTAAAGTGCCTTTAGAGTGCATTAGATAAGTATGCAGGTATTATGATAGTAATTGAAATTATACCTTAGGGGTTTCAGATTCTTGAATAAATGAAGGAAGAAGTGGTTTACTCTGAGTGGTAGTTGGAGTTTCTGTAACTGGAGCTTCCTTTGAATTACTTGCTGCAGATGTCTCACCTTTTTTCTCACTAATAAAACATTTAGTAATTGACAAATCATAGTCATTATGATCATTGTCTTACGTACATGCCTGTTCACGGCTCTTTTAAGCAGTTATGAAAAGCCTCGAGCTAGCCAGGTAAAATAGTGCTGTTATCATACAGTATCTGTTTATAGGCACTTTTTAAGTCTTTTAATGGGCTGTTTGTCCAACAGACCTTGCACAGTGCGTTAACATGCATGTACTGTATACTGAACAGTGCTGCTGTAACAGCGCGGTTGATCCAAAAGGCTTAAACAGCACAGTTTCAACAGAACTGTTTATGCCTGTTCATTCAACAGTCCTGTGCATGCATGTTAACAGACCTGTTCTTGACCTCTTGATTCAACGGGCATCAGTCACTCCTGTTATACTCTAGCGCATCTACTGTATGCAGCGACTTCCTGAAGGTAAGAAGCGCTATGAAACAGAATCAATAAATCTTACCATTTTTCCATGATAAGAGGAAGTTCGTGCATCGCAATAGAGTGAAATTTTCTGACAAACACTTCTAGCATTCTCATAAGAATTTCACGTCCCTTTATAAAAAGAATAAGAATTTAAAAAAATATTGGAGATTTAAATATATGTGTGAGCAATATTAATAATACAGTTTCTACCAGTTCTAGTATATCTTAATTAACAGCAACGAACATGCAAGTACACAACAGATTTTGGCCAACAGCCCTTTCCATGCATATTAACAGCATTGTGCAGGATCTGTTGATTCAACAGCCCTGTCCATTCATGTTTATAACACTGTACAGGGTCTGTTGGTTCAAAAGGCCTGTCCACTACAAATTGTATAATCAGTATTACTTACAGCCCCTTGTTCGTCGCTCTTTCTTATTCCTTCCACAAGGTTGAGTAAAAGCTAATAAAATTAATTAAATACCCGGTTATTCGTAAACTAGAAACTAATGTCAAAAATATCCGATTTCCAAATCGTTAAGATGTACAGTATATATATAACATGTATTTAATTGTTCCCAACTTTCCCTCGTGCTCAATTCTCTATTGAGCATGCCACCAGTCAGCTTTAGTATTTTACTCTGGCTAACGCCAGACAATTTTACTCGTCCACGGGGAAGACCTTGCCGACAATGGGTTAAAAACTATCTTATTAACCCTTTGACAGCAACCACCAGTCTTTAGTATTTTACTCTGGTTAACGCCAACGGGGAAGCCCTCGCCGATAATGGGTAAAATAAGTCTCCCAATGTCAATGATTTAGCCGCAAGCAAATTATGATATTAAATAACTTACCTTACAAGACATCGTCTGGATACTAACAGGTAGTGACTCGTCATGGACATTTTTAGAGAACAAATGCACCGCAAGTGACAAGTGTTGTAGTGGCAAGTGTGTTCGTACATGATGAACAAGATCTGCTAAAGTACTGTAAGCTAATGGACGGAGAGATTCACGAGCAGTCCAACCAGAACCAATTAAAACATCTTCATCAAAAAGCTGGTCAATGTGAGGAACAAATCCTATAAAAGATTCCAGTGGCCTTTTTAAGTAACATTCTCAAAATAAATATTTAAAATTAGCAAACAACAAGTAGAAGTTCGTTAATGCGGTTACAAGCAGAAAGGAGAAAACATTTAGAGTTATGAACGCACTGTTTCGGAGGTCTGTTACCAAGATATGCCGTGCTGCTATAAGTAGTTCCTTTCTTAAATGAGCTACTTCCTGATAAAGAAAAAAACATGAATTCAGAGTACGAGACAAATGCAGGGTAAGAGGGGTTGCTGCATTATACGTTCTTGGGAAAAATGTAATTATAGTTGCCAGATGTTTTAATTCAAAACAGTAAGTAAAAAACATCTGAAGTAATTTTAAATTCTATAGTATAATTATATGAATTGTTAAATTAATAAATATACAATAGAACGTAGTATATGTATAGAGAATATATATAGCTACAGTATAATTACCTGAGGGCAATATCTGAATAATCCCAGCATTCCACCCACCATATTAGTTGAAAAATTGTTGACATATTCCTAAAAAAAGAATGAGACGCCTCATCAGAAATAGCATATTAGTACAGACTTGTAATGAGGCAATTGTTAAAATTATAATCGTAATTGACGGACACGCAACATTGGTCCACTTCATTGTCTTACGTTTGGACGTCCATTAAATGAGGTTCAACTACTTTCATATACTTTGGATGTGCTTACCTGGTAAGCTCGGATTATGAACGCAAGAAACGACAGAGTTTTGATCTGGGCAGCAACAAAATCGACATAGATTTCCTTGTTGAAACTGGGAGAACTCCTAAAACAACAATTATCGGAAACTTGGTTTCTTGGTTAAGACCGTTACATTATATTAGACCATATAATTAGCTTTTCCTCACGAACCAAATCACGTCATATTTAGGGTGCTGCGAGATTTTAGAAAATGTTTCAGCCGAGAAATGCTGTGTCAAAAGCTGCTTCCTAATGTCAAATTTCTCAATTAAGTGTATCGCACACAGCTACAGGAATATACTGTACGAAGTAGCTAGCATATATACAGGAACATTAACAAAGAAAATCTAAATCCAAATCCGGTTGTTTCACAGCTGTTTAACAACTGAAAAGGGAACATTTGATATAAAAAACACTATACCTTGACTGCATGGATGGTTGTAGAACAATTGTCTTCATAATAAGTGGAATAAACTCCCTGATTTCCCCAAGAACATTTTGTTTGTAGAGCTAAAACATAGTTTAGGAAAACAGTTATATACCCGCGGTATACAGTGTCCTGTATGTGCAATACACAACATGTTCCGATAAACAACGCAATATAACACATTCTACATTACGACAGGCCGACACTGTTATTTGTGGGAGACAAGGATGGGTAAAAGTGCAAGGTACCTGGAAAAGCAGGACAACGATAATAGGTAACTCTGCCAACACCTTCAGTGATGTCACGGCCTTTGGTATCACAGTTTGCTGAAATGAAAAATAATCAGCACATAGTAACATTCACTGTAAATGAAAACGGGTCGAAAATGGGTCGTTCTAGGGTCAAAATTTGAAATTGTCAAAAATGCTTCATAGCTTCAAACCTGTAGCTACGACCAAATTTTGGCTTCAAGTTTTGTTCTTAATTTTTTAGCTTCCTACTGTGAGCTTATCTTACTGGCGTATTCAAATTAATATTGCATCGGTTATTGATCTCGGTTAGAATCGATAAACATTCACCTCGCTCTGTTCTCTTGTTGGATGCACAAAGCTGTACGATATTATACATTTTTATTTTGCTAGTATTCTTATAGCACTCACTTGTTGGCCTCCTTTAGAAGCCATTGATATATCACCACTGGACTTGGTACTCGGCGTTGTACTAGCAGTGCTACCAGGTACACTGACACTGGTACTAGTGGCTGATCCACCATTCACCTCCGCCGGTAGGTAACCAGTGGGAGTGATTGCAACAACTTCAAAAGACGATTTCTAAATATTTTTTAAAGGAGAAGTTAAGTCTTACACTAATTATAAGTCATTATATGGGTCTAATTATAAGTCATATACCCTGGTAGAAATCCTAGACAAGATCCTGTAGGATCCTACCGGATCCCCTACCGGATCCCCTACCGGATTCTGGTGTTTAAGATCTTGTTTGGATCTTGTAGGATCTTGTAGGATCTTGCAGGATTAGTATAAGTTCCTGTTTAGGATCCCGCTTGGATTTAGGATTTTGACATGATCCCAAATCAAACATAATCTGAAACAGGATCTTATGGGATCCTATAGAATCTGGTACAGGATCCTACAACATCCTATAAGATCCTACAAGATCCTACAAGATCTTAATACTAGGATCCTAATGAATCTTGTAGGACCCTACAGGATCCTGCCTAAGATTTCTACATTGGCGAAACAACTCGGCATTTAGCAACTAGAATACGAAAACACACAACGACTGAAAAAAATTCTCACACATTTACAAACATCTGTCTATAACTCTTCTCACTGTAAAGATCTCTATCATCCTTTAAAATCATAGACTCGGCACAACTGCAAGAAGCTCTACACATTATAACACAACCAATCCAGAACTGAATGTGCAACATCTATTCAATTTTAAAAATGCTGCGTATATAGGCTGTCTAAACTGTATATTATAAGCCAAAAGCGAAATGGTAGTGCAGTCAACATCTTTTTCTCTTATCAGTTCAAGCAGAACAAGATGGACAAACTCGTAGTCAACAACAGTTTCAAACCACGAATCTTCTTAGCCCCCCCCTTCACTTTTCAGTTATCTGACTGAAATTTTCAAGTCTTTAACAACCGTGTGACACTTGCAATACACCTTTAGGCAACCTGCATGCAAAATAACGACTGTTGAATAACTTACAATGTTGTTTGGTAATTCCTTGTAGATATTTTTCACGAAGTGTAAGAAATGTTGTATTTCTGGCTGCATTGGTGGGCGAAATTGTCGGTGCAGTTCGATGATAATTCGTAAACAAACCAGAACATTCTCTTCATTTTCAAGCTATTGTAAATGTGAAAAAACAATGCGATTTTACCGTTAGTAAAAAAACAATAACCAACGGAAAATACCTCTCATCCTAATCCTAAGAGGTTTGATTCTTTATTTGTAAATTTCAAAAATACCAAAACCTAATTGTGTTGTCACTTATTTGCTTGAAATGTTTAAAATAATGATGTAATTATGACTGAATATAACGAAACGTTTTTTCTAAGATAGGGTTCGCGCAATATTGTCGAAAAAAACATAGAGTTCTCTCCAGCTTTCATTACTTTGCATTTCTATATCGACTTTAGTGTTTTTCTTACAAGCGGGGTTGTGTCTCAACGCTTTCAAAATTTGTTGATTTAAAGCAAGCAAATCGTTCGGCCATCAGCCATGACGAAAGAACGACACAGAAATCATTGTTCAACCGCTAATATTGTCGCCTGTCAAGGTGCATGAATAGCATGATATTCTAGCTAAGATCTACATTGAGAAGCAAAAAAGAATCGTTGACAAACAAAACTATGTGGTCCTTTCGCGTCTTTTCGACAACCGTGAAAACTACTATAATTTAACTAATGGGAGAATGAACGTTTTTATAAAAAAGTAATTTTACATGCGCAAAACGCGGAATGTCTCGGAAGGGAGGTCTGTTCTGAAAGTCACTTCGAAAAAAAAATGACCCGCCAATATGACGTCGCAGAACATAGCCGTTCATAAATATGATAAATATCCAAAGTGTACACGTCATATGCCACCGACTTAGAGCTCCCGTCATATTTTCTAAATCTATTTAACCACTGTATAACAATGAGCAGTGGATGTGCTGGTCGCTCATTAGAATATCGAAGACAAATTTCCCCACATAGTGTCTATGGCTAGAATGCAACTTACCTCCAGTAAATGAAACATGGCCGTTAAAATATTCTAAAAGAAAGAGTACTTCATTCATACCACTATAGTGTCTCCGATTTATATAGTTAGGTTTACACTAAGCGCATATAATATTATGTCACCATCACTTTGTGCAGGGATGTTTTTTAACCATTCTAAAGGCCCAATTCCAAAAATTTCCTGCACGTTGCCAAAGAGCTTCCCCCCCCCAGGTTCAATTTCGTGGCGCCGTCCCTGCGGCATATCATTCTGTGACCTGTGTGGTCTGTATTTTATAATATTTCCATTTCTATAATTCATCTGTCGGGTAGACAACATATATATGATGTTTCAAGGGAACACTTTACTCACAGTTTATTGAGAAAAAGATAGGGAAATGTCATAATGAAACACTTATAGTAACTCGCATAATGGGAACAGAAACGTAATAACTTTTAGACTCAACAAATATAGCTAACACATGTTTCAAGATCAATATTGTTAGACAACACATGTAGATTCTCAACAAATATAGCTAATACATGTAGATTAAAAAGGTTCAAGATCAATATTGTTAGACAACCTCATCACATGACCTCATGGCCGCCATATTGAATACACGCAACAGCTGCTTAAACACGCGCGCAGAACACGCTTGACAGGAAGCCGCTGACCAACTTTCCTACTACTTGCGGAATTTATTAAAATATTTAATGTTTGTCTCACGTCTAGTTATTAGCCAGATATCTCACTTTGCGCCACGCTACCCGAAATATACGGATGAAGTGGGGTGGGGGCCTCCAAGTGGCGCCGCGCCATAGCCATGATGGTATGTACTGTGACTCACGTTAATACCTTATAATGTGGACGTAGATGATCATTGGTAGGAATACGATGGATTATTTCCAGAATAAGTTTACGCAATTGCTAGAAAAGATGATACATGTAACGTTATTAATTAACTACTTGATATTGTATGTACAGTATATGACCCACGTCCTGATTAACGGTGTGCGGGGTCCATGACCCAAAAAACGTTGTTTACTCATCTTAGGGCGGGCGTACACGTTAAAAGTTAATTGTTTGTCAGGTGTACAAGTTTACAAAACGAGCACTTGAGAGTTCCGCTGATCAGTTTGACCATGTATCAGAGTGAGGGGGTGTTTACATGAGAGGGCTAACTCAGACTCGTCCCAAGAGGGCTGGCTCTTCAAGTCGAGAACCCGCCTCACAGTGCAATTCCTTGTAAAAAACAGCTTGCGTTTGTATAAGAAGCTCGTTTTGTGCCAACTTTTCCATGTAAATTACGCGTGATAGGGCTGGCTCGCGAATAAATGTTCGTTTCTCGCGTAATAGCTTGTCTCGACTGCCTTTTCCCGAATACGCTTTTCTTTATACTAAATATTCTAGACTTCTACGTTTCTGTTATATTCTAAAAACATGCTCGCAAAACAAACAAAACCACGATTACAGACTTCGCACGGTGACTGTGTTCCTAAATTATACTCTTGGTCTATGGGAGGTGATCTGCACATGTGTAGTTCATGTACGCTGTACAGTATTTTTCCTACCCGTGTGTTTGTGGAGTCGTTATTATATATAGTTACAGTATGTACCTGCATAACTCCTTCTGCAACAAACTGCGGTTCCCCTGTTGTAGAAACAGAATATTATAATAAAGGTCACGATTACTTGCTCCGCTGGTTTCATTAAGTTAGGAAAGCAGTGTTGTAAAGCGTAATAAGACATTACCATCTCGCAGAAACTGAAGAAATCTTGGGATAGCATACTCTAAGAATGTTGCGTAGTGTGGCGAAACAATGATCACCTAAAACATGAATTACAATACACCTTTTTAATAATGACGTCAGGTGAGGAAAACGTGATGCTACACGCAATGTGATTGGTTCGTCAGAAACGCAAGTCAATCAAATTGCGTGTAACATCACGTCATAGATTAGGTATACATAGATGTGCAACTCGGGACATTTTGTGTCTTACCCAGTCTCACCGCATTCTCAAATCTCTGGCAAGTGCATTTGTATGGAAGCATACGGGAAAATGCGGAAGAACCACGATTTTAACACAACGGTTTGCAAGATTGTCATGGTTCGCAGATATTCTTTAAAAGAAGTTGTCCTTTTGACGATTTCGTCCTTGAAAGAAAGGTCAGATCGTCCATATCTTTAAAAAAGCGATTTTTGA